>OZ010694.1:1809397-1917768 GCA_963932265.1 Thymelicus lineola | reverse complement strand
CGCAATAAAAAAAAAAAAGACGCCATCTTTTCGTCTCTGGAGTCTGTCAAAGGTGCACGTGTGTGTTTCGTCAGTGAATTTTAATAGTGAATTTTGGCGATTTCTGAGGTAAATAACAGTTTTTATTGTATACTTCTCATATAGTATTATGCATTATGTATCTAATAAGAGCGTGATGATATGTCTTTGTTTAAAATTTACCTCGATGTCGAGTTATGGCTACTTATAACCTTGAAAAATCACGCTTTTACGTTACTTCTATGTAGCTTTGATGTCACTGGTAACGTTGGTTGTATGTTACGTAACGTTTTACTGTTGTAAAGGTTTGTGCATAAAGTATTTGATTATTCTTTTTATTTGCGAAGAGGAACTTTGTTAAAAATATCAACTTTTTTATTCAAAGTTTTGACTGTGTAGCTGTAGACTATGGAGTACCTAACGAATATTCTGCCATGCTATTCTGTACATAGCCGCCCCTTTTAGTGGAAATTAAAAGTAACTCTAAAAGAGGAAAAAACTACCTCAAAAAGAATGAACCTGAATCTTTCGTGCGAAACAGTTAAGAAAATCGATGCAATTTCTTAATTAAACCGAATCTAACTGTTGTGTACCACTTTTTTAAAATCTGTTTTTACTTTTTTAATGTTTAATTAATAGTATTCAGAGATTGTGTCTGCATTAAAAGTAAACTACGCGCACCTGTCCGTATTCTTCGACATTCGCGAGGATGGTCTTCTCTTTTCAGCAAATGACACACATACCTACGAAAAAATGTATTGCGACGCGGGTAGTGTGACCCTCAGCCACTATTTTAAATATTACTGTATGTGCGAATTAAAGCCCTTAAAACACATACTATCCCTATAGTTTTCTGATTAACTATAAAACAATTTAAACATTGTCACAGATGCCGCCGATGACTGCAGCTGAAAAACAAAAAAAATATCGAGATAAATTAAAAAACCAAAACCCCCAAAAATATAAAGAAATTCAAAAGAAGGCTAAAGAAAGAGCTGCACGTTATTATGCGAAAAAAAAGAGTACCTATACTGAAGAGCAAAAACAAGAATTAAGGCAAAAATGGAAGGAAGATCGGAACAAAGCAAAATATGCAAAAATGGCATCGCAAAATGAATCGGCACAAACATCAAATTCCAAGCAAGATAATAACCAATTAACCTGCCGTAATTTGCAACGCCGAATTGAATACAGGCTGAAACAAGAAACTGAACCACTGAAATTACAATTAAACAAGTTAAGTAAAGGATTCAAAGGTCTTCAGAAAAAAATAATTAGACAACAAAACAAAATAGACAAGATGCAGGCAGATTATGAAAATGTATTAACTAGATTAGTCACGGCAGAGGAAACAAAGGACTCACGACAATTAGAAGAGAAAACTCCGAGGAAAGAAGTGACAGAATTCATAAATAATACCATACCTAACAGTGAAACGGCAAAAAAAGAAGAAGTTAAGAAGAAACTATTTGAATACAATGTACTAACGAAGTCACTAAAATTAGAATT
Organism: Thymelicus lineola; assembly: GCA_963932265.1. Lineage (NCBI taxonomy): Eukaryota > Metazoa > Arthropoda > Insecta > Lepidoptera > Hesperiidae > Thymelicus > Thymelicus lineola. Next base: position 1,916,241 of record OZ010694.1, on the reverse strand, counting down.
CGAAACTGCTAATAACACTGAAAAGAATTTTTTGAGAAAAGTTCTGGATACCAATATTGTCAAAAAATATAAACTGAAAACAAGGCTAAGAACCTCTCTGGGATTCAAGAGTAATTTCAAAAACTGCCGTCAGCGGAAGACAAAAACCTCTGCATTGCAAAAGAAAATTGAATGTTTTTTTAATAGAGATGATGTTAGCCGCGCCACGGCAGGCAAAAAAGAATACAGAACCTTCAAAAAAGTTACACGCCAAAAGAGGTATTTGCTAGACAAGCTAATCGTACTTCATAGAAAGTTTATCGCAGAAGTAGGCCAAATAAGTTTCAGTACTTTTAAAAAGTACCGCCCATTTTACGTACTTTCTCCAAAAATCAAGGATTGTGAGAGCTGCGCATGCAAAAAACATTCTAATATGCAATTTCTGGTGGATGAACTGAAATCCCTTAACATACTTAAAACTGACAATCTAAATGAGGTAACAACAGATTTAGTATGTGATTTTTACTCAAAAGATTGCATGTATAATAACTGTAATAAGTGTTCAGAAAATAAATTAAAAGTTGAAAACGAAGAACTGTCGGCTAAAGCAAGCTGGTTTACTTGGGTTTTAAAAGACCACGAATATGAAAAGGCAGGGGAAAAGAAGACAACTAAACTGATGATAAAAATTAAGAAAGAGGGTACTTTACAAGACTTACTTAACATATTTAATGCAGAAATGAAACAATTTAAAACACATATTTTTAATTTTTATCACCAATATAATAAATACAAAGATTGCATTAATAATTTAAAAAGTGATGAAGCATGCATCCATATAGATTTCTCAGAAAATTTCACCTGCAAATACCATAAAGAAATACAGGCAATGCATTTTATAAAAGAACAGATTACCCTTCATACGGGAGTTATTTACATTAAAGGAGAGAAGAAACCTATTTCTTTCTGTTCTATATCCGCCGATAACCAACACAATCCGGAGGCAATATGGGCCCACCTCGATCCCGTTTTTCAACACATAAAGATTAACTATCCAAACATTTTTACCATTCACTTTTTCTCTGACGGCCCAACGACCCAATACAGACAGAAAAAAAACTTTTACTTATTCAGTGAAAAAGTCTATGAATATGGGTTTAGTTACTGTACTTGGTCGTTTTTTGAGGCTGCCCATGGAAAAGGTGCCGCTGATGGTATCGGAGGGGTCATTAAACGAACTCTAGATGCCAAAATCGCTCAAGGAAAAGACATCCCAAATGCAGAAATAGCATTTGATATTTTGAAATCAGAGGACACAAGTATCAAATTATTCTATATTTCTTCTTCTAACATCAAGCCTTTAAACACAAAGCTTAGTCCTTTGCCACGAACAATGAAAATTCATCAGCTGATAACAATGGAAAAGTTAAAACTCAAATACAGAGATCTCAGCTGTTTCTGTGGGGATCCTAGAGGCAGCTGTGAATGTCATTCACCTGTATCTCATAGCTTTCTGTGTACTATTAACACAAGCGAAAAACAGCCGAATAAACAAAGCAATTTTGAACAGGAAAATGAAGCAAAAAAATCAAAAAATAGCAAGAAAACTAGACGTAGGTATATCAGCTCATCAACCGAAGAAGACGAATGTGATGATAACATTGAGTATGCGGAAAGCGATGCTTCGGTGTTTTTTTCTGATGGTTCAATAAGTCCAGATTTTAACGACGATGAAAACAATTTAACTATTGAACTTGACGAAAAAACTGGTGTTCTGAGGCCAAAAATTGATCCAAACAAGAAAGTGACTGTACTATCGACAATAATTTTAAAGAAACCTAGTGGTGAAAATGATACAAAACAAGAAAGGAAAAGAAAAATAATTTGTGAAAATAAAGATTTAATGCCTAAAAGATTTTGCGAAACTACGAAACATGTTATTGGGAAAGATGATGTGACAATTTTGTCACAAATAAGAAAAAAACCGGAAAATATTGCGAGTCATGATTTAAGAGAGAGCAATTTATTTGGAAAAGAAGTCCCCGTAATGAAAATAAGAAGTAATGACAGTAACAAAATAAAGACTGATAATAGAAAAATAGATGAGAACAAGGAAAACAAAAACGATACCAAAAAAGAGATCGAAAAGACTTTGATAGAGAAGTTCGTAATGGCAGAAAAACACAAAGTTGAGACTGAATGTACTAAGAAAGATGAAAGCATTGAAATTCTAAATGTTATCGGAGAAGAAGAGATAAAAGTACCTGAAGAAAATAAAAACAATGATACAATTAAGACTGAATATAAGAAACAACATGAAAGCATGAGAGGACAAAATAATACTGGTGATGATCTACAAGACGCAGATAAATATAAAGAAACTGATAAAACAGAATCAGATGAAATAAACAAATCTGAGAATTTAAAAGAAGATCAAAGTGACAAGGAATCGAATCTAAATAAAGAAGAAAGAAAAATGACAATTAGTCCAGTCAAGGAATGACTCAAAAGAGGGTATAGAGTGCGTGAGCGGGAACCTAAGCGATTTCTTTAGAAACTTGTTCAGGGTGCTTAGGGTGATAAAATACTAAAAGTCCCCGCGTCTAGGAGGTGAGCCGGAGGGAGGGGGGGGTTACAAAGGTCTCAATTTTAGGTTTTTCGCCAATATCTCAAAAACGGTGCGTTATAGCGAAAAATGTTCTAAGATGAAATGAAAGCTTATAAAATTCTCTATAAGTTTAATTCTATACACTTTTTCCGTATCTCCGACCGTTTTTGAACTATACGGTCCAGAAATGTAGCAATTTAAGTTATTCAGCGTGATAACAGCGTGATTCACATTAGCTGTCGTAAAAATGACACCTGAACTGATACCATTAAAAAGATGTTAGGCAGGCATCTTTATATAACGAAGAGGCAGTTCCGTTGCAGCTCAGATTTTCTGCTGCACCAATTGACTTCAAGAATCATTGTTTTTATGTACATATTGCCTCAATGAAGATATAAAAAAGCGTTTGAAAAAAAGGCGGGTTGTACATTCAGTTGAGACTCTAGCTGCTAAATATTGTATCAAGCAGGTATGTTCTTCGAGAAATGAAGCCTGGGGTAACGAAGTTCTTGATATTTTTTCCTGCATTACCGATATTGTTGCTGAAGGAGCAAAATATCACGAAGACACTATTACTCACTTGTGAAGCCTGTCAGTTACCCAAAACTCCACAAAACTGAGATCTCTAGAGATACCCATGTCGTAGAGGCTATGGAAGAAATATTTGCTTACATGGATTACTTTCCCACGATGAGATACTCGTTTTTTTTTGTTTGTTTTTGTTAAAAGGCTTTTTTATATCTTCATTAAGGCAACATGCACATAAAAAACAATTATTTTTGAAGGCAAATGGTGGAGCAGAAGGTCTGAGCTGCGACTGCCCTGCCTCTTCATTAGATAAAGATGCCTACCTAACGTTTTTTTTAATGGTATCAATTCGGGTGTCATTTTTACGACAGCTGATGTAAATCAAAAGGGATGTCAAGTCAAGGAAACTTCGATATTTGCCGTCTTTCCTTTCCTTACTAGCTTTAATACGACCCGGCATTCCCTTTCTTTTCCCTCAGAGACATCGTTACTTCCTTCAACGACCTTCTCGTCATACAAAATGCATACAGGACTCTTATTAGTACTCATGTTGGATAACCCAATTGTGTTACTAATAACAGTGTATGTATATCTGAAAAGAATATTTTGTGGCTGCCCCCCTGCATTACAGGCTAGACTACCGTGCCAGACAAAATAAAATTGCGAAAACCTATAATAACATAAGCCCGAAGGCAAGTATACAATATCAATAGGAGTTTTAGCCAAGAAGGTCGCGTTTCCTACAGCGAGCATTAAAGATATTGAGCGAAAAGAAATCTTCATCAATATCATGATTGTTTTCCCGCCTCTGCTCAGTTATCCACTGTTATAAAAAACGCGATTTCTTACTGTTACTGCCTTTACTACGTGGAGGTACTCCCAGCTTAGGTTACTATAAATTTTAAGATAATTTTCGCATCAGGTAATGGTTATCACGCTGAATTACTTTAATTTCGACATTTCTGGAGCGTGTAGTTCAAAAACGGTTGGAGATATAGAAAAAGTGTACAGAATGAAAGTTATAGAGAATTTTATAAGCTTTCATTTCATCCTAGAACATTTTTCGCTACAACGCACCGTTTTTGAGATATTGGCGAAAAACCTAAAATTGAGACCTTTGTAACCCCCCCCTCCCTCCGGCTCACCTCCTAGACGCGGGGACTTTTAGTATTTTATCACCCTAAGCACCCTGAATAAGTTTCTGAAGAAATCGCTTAGGTTCCCGCTCACGCACTCTACAACTACTTTATTGACTGTACTAAATTGAGAGTGAAGAAAATACGCAGAACTTTATTTTAAACATAAATGATAGTATTATAGTTAGATATTTTCAACGAAACACGTGGAAATATTTTGTAGGATTTGTTGAGAATATAGAATTTAAGGACGGAGAAAATTATTATAAGGTAAAATTTTTGAAAACTGTCAAGGATATCAAATCTGATTCTGTAAAGTTTGTAGTCCAAAGAAAAGTAGATGTTGATATAGTGACCAATATTTCTATCGTCAAAAAGGTAAATTTGTTTCAACGGGAGGAAGCCTCAAAAGAATATTACCTGAGTACTGATTTCGATATGGTTTATTTTAGTTGAATATTATTTTATAAGGTAAGGTAAGGTAAGGACCTCTTAAGTAGCTAGGTTAGAGAGAATGATGTAGCTTTTTTATTTTATATGTTATTTTATTTTACTACGAGTTTTTGTTAATCCTGCGATTTAACAAAATAATTACCTACTCATATTTCTTTTAAAGTAAAAATGTTTTAATGGCTATATTTCTTATGATCAGTTTTTTGTTAAGGATTACTTCATGTGAATTTTAAAAGAAAAATTCATACCAATATTAATTCGATTCCTAGTAATGTACCTACTGTTTAAAAAAATAGATAACGCGAATGTTTCTAAAAACTTAGAGAAAGACTAGGTATAGTGTTCATATACCTAAGTATGTACTTATATTGTTCTAATAATTGTGAATAAAAATTAGCTGATCTCATTAAGTGCTTATTTTCTATATTAATAATAATGTTATTTAGTTTTTTTTTTTGTCTTTGATAAAAGAGTTTTTGTATGTCAAAGATGTTGTTCTAATTTTTGTGATTTAAAATTTGCTGATCTCATTGATAACTTATTTTTAGGTTTAAACATAATAATGTATGTTATTTTTTTGTTTTGTTAGAAGAGTTTTTGTATGTCTAAGATATTGTTCTAATTTTTGTGATTTAAAATTTGCTGATCTCATTGTGTAGCTTATTTTCTAGGTTTAAACATATTATAATGTGCCTCCTTAATTTTTTGTTTTTGATAGAAGAATGTTTGAGAAACTATAGAGTGTCATAGGACATTAAATAATTTTGTTATTTCACTTTTAACGTAGTATTATTTTCCTGATAATATTGCTTTATTTGGTTAACTTTGCTGGATTTTATGGTTGTGTAATATTTCTAAACTAAACTAAAAATTCTAAACTGTTGATATTTTTAAACATTTTTAGCCTCATCTTCTTGCAATTAACAACTTTTTTATGTGCTTTGCTTAAATGCGTTGAAACTTCTTCCTTTATGAAGTCGGCTAAAATAGCGCATTATGTTATCGCCCTTAGAAACATTATGCGTTATTTTCGCGTTACTTATACGTTACCGTAACATAGAAGTGTCTTGTTACTCTATGTTACAAAGTGGCAAAATCTACGGCCTTACCCCTATGTGACATAAGCTGGCCATACACGATCAAGTGTACCTACTTGTCAATTTTGCAGTTTGACTTGATGCGGCATCCAGTTTATATAGCCAGATAGCCATACCATGGTCATACACCGTCAAGTTTACTGGATGCCGCGTCAAGTCTGCTGCAAACTTGACAAGTATATTTAATCGTGTATGGCCAGCATTAGGTACACCTAAATCTATAATTAGCTTGGGCTAGGTACCAAAAATCTTAGACAGGATCTTATCACCGACATTTCCTGGATACTCCAATATTACAAACCTACTAAGACAACTTTCCAAATATTTCACAATGAATAAATAAAAACACAATTACTTTGGAATCTTTAATTTAACATAATTACAATGAAATTATGAACATAAGCTTAAAAATAAATTGACATAAACACATAGATTACCCCCTCTATGCATTAACATGACAAAATGTTCAGGTACCTAACGAAAAAATAAGAAATACATTGAAAACTTATCATTTAAATTCGTAAAAGGAGAACTGAAGTTATTTTTTTAAATCGTGCAATAATGTTGGCAATCTGACAATTACTAATACACATTTGATAGAACTAAATCAGTCAACTTGGTTCTAATATTTGGGTTGGAATATAATTTTCTAGCTAGGACAAACTATGCTTTAACCAAATAGTATAATTATGTATAAAAATATATATTTAGGTGTTCGAGCCTCCGCTTGAACCACCTATGAGATTACAGCCCCCTTTACACATGCATACGGTCAGGGCTGGCCATGCCATTCATGGTAGGTAGAGCTAGAGATGTATGAACTACACTGAGTTTTCAAATGGCACGGCCGACCGTTTCGTGACCATCTTTTCAGTCTTTTCAGATAAGTCTTTCAGTCTTTTCAGTCCTTCACAATTTGTAGTCAACTACCCGTGTTTCGTTCACAATTCTTACCCAAACCAGTCTGTGCTTGCATTTGCTATCTCTTTCTAAGCTTTCAATATTCTTATGCATTAAGCATCCTTGAATATGCTTTGAGCTTGAAATAAAATACTGGAATATGATACATAAAACTAGATCTTTGATTTCATAATACTTCATAATCCAAGGATTTTGCAACATTGTCAATGGATGGTGATATGGGTAGGTACTAACTGGAAATTATTTAAGAGGAAACTTCTTATTTATATTGACGCTTATTATGCTGAAACCAAGTAAAAGCATAAAATCGGCATATTGTTGCATTATGACGTTAATCATTGTCAGGATGTTTACGAAACGTTTGAAAACGAATAGGAAAAGAAATGACATATGATTTAATAGTATTTTGAAGAAGCTTCACAGTCATTTTATACCTACAGAAAAGTAACTTAGCCTATGAAAGGTATAAAATTTTTACGCGAAAACAAGATGATGGAGAGACTTTCGAACAATATGAAAGTTATGAAACTGCACTTAAACGATTAAGTCAGTCTTGCAATTTTGGCCCACTTCAAGATCAGTTAGTACCAGATTAGTTCATTTGCGGAATCAACAACAAAGGGTTGCAGCGACAGCTTTTAGGTATGACAGACATGACTTTGGAAAAGGCTTTGTCGACTTGTAAGAATCACGCAATTGTAAGTGAACAAGTTTTTGAAATGGAAAAAGGAAGTGGAAGAAAAATGAAGAAAGAATTAGAAACTGACCTTATGAAAAAAAGAGATTTAAAAGAAACTCAAAAAGAGTGTCAATATTGCGTGTATCCGCTTGTATCCGTGACATGATTATGGACGGTGCCCAGCATATGAAAAAACATGTGCTATATGTAAGAGGAAGAATCATTTTGCGAAAAAATGCAAGAATAGAAAAGTTAATGTTTTGGGACAGGGAGAAGAGAGTGGTGATAGTGATGAACACTACAAAGTAGGACTTTTGTCATTGGAGAGGAATAAAACGTATTTGTGGTATGTAATTTGCGTATTGAGGCTAATTCAGCATGACATTCCCCCATCAGAAAGTCACCTTTTTGATGATAAGGCGCTAGCTGAAACCGTCAAGGAACAAGGTGGCATTCATAAGTTTTTTCCAATCAAGAGGAAGCACTGAAGCAGGCAACGCATACCGACAAGCCTTATCACGACGAAACAAGAAAATTGATATCTCCAAAACGTTACCGAGCTTCACCTCGAAGAAAAAGATATATAAATGGAACCCTGCAATAAAAGGAAAGAAAGGATTTGCAAGTTCAGGCAGAGTACACGCTCATCCTTCCAAGAAAAAAGGAGAAGAAAAAAAAGTGACTTATTAAAACGGGGTGCCTAAAGCACATAAAAAGCTGGATGGAACTAAATGTTCAAAAGTCATCAAGAGTACCGACAAAACAATTGGAGGTATTCCAATATCCAGGGACCACCTGGATACGGAGAAAAACTAAAAAGTATCGAATGTCAGAAAACCGTAAATCTGGAATATTATTTGAGCGATCTCATACAGAAAAGGCATTTATTTGGTACGATGAAAAAGTAATTTTAGGAAAACTAAACTTCGCATAATATGTTGTACCACTGGGACGCCTACATTGCAGTTTTGCAAATACTAGCGAAACGCTTGCCGAAGAACAGGCGTTAAAAAAAATGATGTCGAGGAAGCCCTAGCGGAACAGAGCTGGTGGCTACAGAACGCCAATCAAAAATCTCCGATCCACTTTGCCCAGCCAACAGAGTTTATATGGACGCAGCCGATCGAGAATGGGGAGCAATAGTAAACGGTCGTAGTTTTTGGGGCGAGTAGCAGACGGACTATCCAAGGCTAAGTCTCTGCCGAAGTGGCATCTCAACAAGAAAGCCTTGCATACAATTTTTCAAGAATTAGGTCACCCGGACATCTGTTTGCTTCACGAACGTCAACGATTGTACCGTCCTATGTAAGCGAACACTCAAAAGACAAGGGAGTCAATACAACAACGCATTCAGCAGGACGTGGCGGTACAGTCTACGATGGATTTCTCCCGCCAGCATCAATCCCTCAAGTGCTACGTCACCTGAAAACATCTGAGGGCCAGTCTGAGTACCTACTGTTAACTCCGGTTTGGACACGAGAATCCCAAATCTCCAAATGAATCTGATCGATGTACTTTAAGAAACTAATCAATATATCATCAAAACGCCGCAACTCAAGAATATCTCTTAATCTTTTCATAATTACTAGGGGTTACACTAAAAGGTTCCTCTCGATCCATAATAGCAGGCTGAATCAAATCTCTCTTTAAAGAAGTAATAAATGCTTCCGCAGGCACAGTGCCAGATTTATATTTTTTATCAGTGTCGGCCAATTTACTTCAGTCGCCCCATGTACCTTTCTAAAATAATAATTTTCCATTAACAGTAACGAAGGCACTGAATTAGTCACTAAGAAAGTACTTAAAAAACAAGAATTACAAGTTTTTACGGCACTTTTTAATAGCAAAATCATCTATAATATTATCATCTTCTGAAATTTGCCGCCCCTATGACGCTGCCGCCCCTAGGCCGCGGCCTATACGGCCTATTGACAAATCCGGGACTGCGCAGGCAGCTTCAGAGCCGCAGTGGCTTCGGACATTTGGACCAGTGATCCTAATAATTACCGCAGTTTATAATTGTTATACCTACCCTACATCACAGTACGTTTGTCAGTGTCGGCCTATAGTAAACACGTCTCATAGATGTTTCAAGCGGAGGCTCGAACGTAAAACCGTTTTCCCCCAAAGGGTATAAAACGGATATTTAGGTTTAAGCCGAAGCTTGAACCACCACAATGCCTTGCCGGCTTTAAGGTACTGAGGAGAAGGACAGCCGAGCGCTGCCAAGACAGGATTAGAAAGAGATGGCAAATGCAAGTACAGACTGGTTTGGGTAAGAATTGTGAACGAAACACAGATAGTTGACTACGAATTATGAAGGTGTAATCTCACAGGTAGTTCAAGCTTCTGCTGAAACCTAAATATCCGTTTGTGCCTTTGGGGGAAAACGGTTCTATTTTTTAAATTTACTAGAATTGTCTATTGTATATTTAGATTAGAACTTAGAAAACACAATAAATCTTACAGAATACTAAATTATATAGCGCCATTTTATTGACACTTTTAACACACACAATTTATTTAGGTGAATGTAGAGGCTATTTCCTCATCTTTTTTACTTGTCTTACTTTTTTCTTAACTTAAGGATTAGAGAAAACTGTTAAAAATAAAAAAAAAATCATACTATTTTTATTGAGCTTAATTTTTATCTTTCAAAAATTTAAGGAAATATGTAATTATTATTAATATTGTTAAATTAGTTACCATGAGCAATAACAAACTAAATTAATTCAAAAAGAAATAATGAACAATGTTTTAAAGAGGAACTTGCTGAATAGATCAGTCTAAAAAATTCACTAACCTAACAACTATATTACTTAAGATTAATCACCTACAAAATTTGTCTTTGACAGTATTTGTTGCTAACAGAACTAATTTTATAATAATAACAGAGTGAAGTCTTCAAAGTGAAGAATAATTTTGTAGGTTCATGAACCAATTCAATTAATTACTTATTTCTCAATATAGTGCTCAACTAGCATTAGAAGTGTTTATACTATGTTACAATATTATGTACAAATTAAAACACCTAACTACAAAAAATATAACTAGCAATGGCAGTTAATTTTAAATACTTACTTACGCCCCAACTCAAGGCACTAATGGTTACTTAAATCGCTCCTTAGTACAGAATCATAATACAAATTCTGTACTAAGTAGCGATTTAAGTAACCATTAGTGACTTTGGGGCGTTTGTGGTATTTTTTATTGCCCTATAAAGACAACATGTCATGCACTTTATCAACAGTGGAAAAATATACATGTTTTGTATAATTCACCACCGGTCTTTAAAAACTGAAAGGAAGGTCTTATAATACACCTTCTGTTGATTATACTATGTAATCATTATTGTCAATCTGAGGTACAAATTATAAATATTTCATGAAACAATGTTTTCTATTTTTTTATGGAAATACACACCGACAATACAATACCGACAAACTGACAAACTAGCCAATTATTGCCTTCAATTCTAGTCATAATGTTTAACAACTTAGTAAATAACCTACTTAACTATGAAGTTCACCGTAACTGTGAATGCAGAGTCATTTATTGTTAAAGCCTTCCATTAATTTACCAGTATATTTTAACCAGCCTGTATGTACGCCTTTCTTAAGAAATCAGTCACACACTCACACATTATGTTGATACCTTATTTCTTAAATTTTTGATGATACCATTGCAATTTTGATTTTTGCAATTTCATTGTATTTATGTATGTATTTGAAATTTTTAAAGTCACAAATTTTTTATTATGGAATTGTGAATACCTGTTTCAAATGCATTAGTCCTTATCTTCCAAAATATCTTTTTCTACTTCAGCTTTCTTTATTTTCTTTGCCCTTATATCAGCCATTGTCTGTTCAATGGAGCGTTGATCTTTTTTATTTTCACTAGGAACCTCACCATAACTCTTATTCGCATTAGTCCTGTGAGCTGCCCCAATAGCTGCTGTTTCTCCGATAAGATGTGCATATTTCTGTTTATAAAACGTTCCGCTCAATTCCTCTTTCCCATGCTTTCTTTTTCTGTTATTTTCATCAGTATCTAATGCTGCCTGCTTTGATAGTTCTCGGTTTTTGGCCATTTCCGCAGCTTTCTCTTCGTTCCATATCCCTCCAGTACGTCTTACAGCCAATTCGTCTTCGGATGGTGGTTTTTCCTTCAAATAAATAATTGGATACCTATCTATACCATCTTGTCCAAAGGAAAATACTAATACACCACAGAGTTCTGCTACATCCCTGACTATTGCTCGATACATTTGGTCCATCGGCTCAAACTGCAAGTACGGTTTGGTGCCATCTTTAATAAAGTTGCTAATTTTGTCTTCAACACGTTTACGGAATTTATTCAACATGTTCCTCTCCTCATTTTGTTTACGTTCCATAGCCTCTTTCTGTTTTCTGATTGCATTTTTCTGAGCTTCACTTGCTGAAGGAGGTTTATCCATAGAGTTAAGAATTGAACCTAGGAGATCCATATTTCTATATTTAAATCTCGTTTTCTGGGCAAAATGAAGTATAGGCTAAAATCAGAGGTATTCTTTTTTGCCACTTAGATGAAATAGTAAAATTTTCTACTTGTGAATCTGAGTCCAGTGCCTTGAATCCCAGAACTTTCAGTGATGTATTGATTTGTGCACAGACTTGTCCACCGTATGATAAAGAATCTTCTGCAAATTCTAGAAGCTGCTTCAGAGGTGGCTGCAGAGGTGATCCTCTAACCAAAGTTGTCTGGACAGTAAAGTCAATCTCCTTACAACTTTCATTCAATACTTTGTGTTTATTGCACAGCTTCTCAAAAGAGTCCTCCACAACTGCCCTGGAAACAATTTACAAAATTTATTACTATACAATAAAGACAGTTGTTGTATACTGATAAAGTAATGTCAAATGTTGATAGTTATAGTACAATGAGTTGCATTATCAGGAATAAGTTTCATTGATGTTTGATAGGTATACATTCACCTCTAAAATATACTTTATTTAAAATTATGGCGGAAGTTTTAAAGTACAGAAATAAGACTAATTGTCCAAAGCTTTAAAGTTGTTATCATCACTACATTTTTAAGGTTATATTGTACAGATGAAACTTATCTGTTTTAAAGTTTTTAAGATAAGAAATTAATCTCTTTCTGTACTTACGACTGATCTTGTATCTCGGCGATGTTTTCTTGTATTAGGTTATGTAGGGAAGCCGATAACTTTGTTTGAAGGCCGGCAAATGACTCCAATGGCGTCCCTTCAATTTGAGCCCTAAAATATCAAGTTACATCAATAATCCTATTATTCGCAATACAGGAATATTATTTATGACAAATTATGACTTACTCTTCTATATTTCTGCAACGTTTTATAAGTTTATTTATAGAAACTGCGCAGTTTTGGCAAGTTTTCAAACATGTTTTGGACGTGTTGTGGAATTCTTCGAAGAAGGAAAAGAAATCAATAATTTGTTTCTGTACTCGTGCTTCCATTATATAAAAGGGTAAACATTTTAACTATTTTCAATGTAGTACGGTATGTTTGAATATAATTAAACAAATGTACTGTAAAAAACTATTTGGTTTTGAATGAATAGTTTTCAGACTGTAATAATTTTATTTGTCAATGTCATGTCATCAGTCATAGATATAATATTACTCTTTGTCTTTGACGTTACCACCATAGACAAAAGTACCGTACGAATCCATGGATATATTACTATATCTGGATTACTGACTTTGTAGAGGTACCTGACGTCCGATGACTTTATCAGAAGGACTATTCGACCAATCACAGGCCAGATTGAGGTTGTCTTTCACAATAGGGATGTTGACACTAAGTGTAAATTTATATAATTTATAAAACAAACATTTATAGGAAATTTGTTGTATCACTAAAAAATACATTACTTAATTTTGAACAGAAGCCGAAACTTGTCGGTAATCTATGGTAATGAGGGTTTTCTGAAACGGTCTACGTCAGATGGCAGCACTTTGGCGTCAGGTCTAATGAACTGTCAAAATACATACGCGAATTACAATTTTCTATGTATTTTTTGGTTTATTTATTCTTAAAATCATTACTTTAAGAATATTGTTTCCTAAAATGCCACAGTGTTGTGCAGTGCCTATGTGTGCAAATAAAACAGGAGGTTATAAGTTCCCTACTGGAGATAAAACCCGATTGAAACAGTGGCTTGTAGCCATTCAAAGATAAATTTCAACGAAAAATAGCCTGTGTCCCAGTGGTCGGATCCGGGCACGAGAGGTACCAAAAGATCGGGCTCAGTGAGCGCTACACAGAACTGAAATAAAATTTAATGTAGAAAGTGTTTTGAGAAAGTAATTTTGAAAATAGTGGTTTTTTAAAGTTTTTGGCAATTTATAAATATTTTTACGGAACTAATAGAAATGGGTGCGCCAAGGAATTTTCAATCTTCCGATACCATGCAGTGGTTGGTCAACATGAAAGAAAAGAAACTATTGCAAAAACGTATGATAATATAAGGAAAAGTAGTTTAAAGAAAATTTTGAAAAATTTAAAGGGAAGTCAAAAACTAACTGGACATTTGAAGAGAACACTTCAAGCCGAATGTATTGATATAAAACACTACTATGTATGGTTAACTATTGGGAACTACGAAATGTAAATCTATTAATTTAAAATTGTGTGCCATCAGATCTAAGGTGGTTTTCGGTAGTAAGTAGACAATGTATGGGGAAGGAAGAAAGCGACTTTTTATGTTCCAGTGGTCGGATAAATAACTGCAATTTAGTAGTTAAAGAACGACATCAAATTGTGTAAACAAAATCTAGTACCTACTTTCAATGAGCTTTTCCTTCCTACCAGTGACTTTTGCGCCCCTTTTTTTGAGCTCAATCTTCAGTTCGGCGACCTTTTTCTGGCCGTAATCCATAATAAAATCAATAACACTTCCAAACACAACAGAATTTCAATAATTTATGTTTAGTACCTACGACACTGTGCTATCTGACAGCTGTTTAGACCTGACGCCAACGTAGCGCCGCCTGGTGGCAGAAATAGTATCAAAAACCCTCATTACTGGTATAGCATTTCATTTGCAATGCAACTTATTTTATTTACATTTCGAAGTTAAATTTGTTGGCCGGTATACGAGTCGGTACTCTATAGTTGTGAAGGTTAACCTCAATCAAGCCTACAATCGTTTGAAAACATTAATTCAATGTCACCTAATCCGTCTTTAAGTAGGTACCTCTTGGAAGCGTGAGGTCCAGTTTTTATATAAAATTCTTGACCAGGCTACTGTACGATCATGGAGTACCTACAGAGGTAGAAGAAGGGCCATCTCTGTGTATGATGTGTCTGTAAAAACACGTCCAATTACGTGGCACTGTGGTGCGGTATGTTCACTATGTTCTAATATCTATTTCTCAGACACAAGCGCTATTCATTACGGGTGGCATAACAGCAAACTTCACTTCACGTCTACAACAGCTATTTATGTTCATATCGCTCTATTTCTCAGACACTAGCGCCATTCTGGAATGGCCATTATTGGAACCTCTATTTTCAGTAAATAGCTGGACACTTTTTCAACTTTCCCCTCATCAAGTACCATAAATGTATGGTTCGTAGTTTGCAACACTGCGCCAAAAAGTTCATGCAATTTTTCAGTGACGATTACGGTCATCGGGGATTCGTGAACACTGTGGTCGTCGTTTTTGTTTGTGTTGCTTAAAATGTGCTGTTGTACTGTTATCAATTATCAGTGAGAAAATTACAATAAACGCAATAGTAATATTTTAAATTCAGTAATTTTGAAAAAAATTTAATAAAATGTTTTATTTCAATATCATAATTTTTTACCACGAGAAAAATTACCAATAGAAAACATTTTAAAGAATCATATCAAAATAGGATATTATTTTTCTAAGTGGACACAATTATGAATGAATTACAATTATGAAGGACAACCTCAATCCGGCTTGTGATTGGTCGAATAGACTTTAAGATATGACGTCATCGAACTATTCTGTGCTTCAAGTACCTCTACAAGGTTAGCAATCCAGATAGTGTAATATATCCATGGATAAGACTGTGTTCTGTCAAAGTCAAAAGTGACAAGTAATATTGAATTGACAGTCTTACACACATTCAAAAAAGTTAATTAATTTAATAATCACACGTTTCACACACAAACAAATACTCAGTACGAATTCAACTTACAGGGGGAATGAACGTCGCCCGTACTTATTTCCGATATTTTACGGTACAAAATATACGCACGCTTCCATAGTTTCGATAAAAGTGTAACGTGTTTTTTTACACTAAATCTTAAAGATTGTGTGTTAAAATTTGTGAATATGTGTAATCATGTTTAATTTCATTTTGTTCTCATTGCGCCTTTATTAAGTGCTCTCGTGAAAATGAATGGCAAAATGCATAGTGAAACGGGCGCTTTCTCATCTGACGACATGCGCGCCGAAATATTAAACCCATTCGTACACAAACTGGAATTAGACAACACTTACGACAAAATAAAGGTAAGAACAGTAAAAGCGACGTACATTTTTCTTCACAGTAACAAGTGCAGGTCTGTCTGCGCAAACTCGAAATGGAAAACGAGTTTATATAACATTAAAATAGATACTGTTAATAAATAAACACTGATGCACTATAATTATGAATAAATTAATGAGATGTAATTTCAAATAAAATACCGTTGGCACAATTTTAATTAACTAGGTCTAAATCCTCTAATAACCGTACGCAACAGCAAATAATCCTAGAAATAGGCTTATTTTCTTCTTTTCAACCGAATGGTAAACCAAAGTACAGTAAAAAAATCAATACAGGCACAATATGTGTACGTGTACAAATAGGTAATAGGTACATAATGGTTCGACTAATTGTAAATTTGGTATTTGCTTTCATTAAAAAAATCTCTAACGTGAATTAGATAATTTTTCATTTAGGACAGGTAATCTTGTGACGTGCGGTGAACCATGTCTTCGTTTTCCAATTTTATAATTTTTTTAACTAAAACCATTTAGCAAACGCTAATAAATTTCGAAAAATCAGCTTAGTTATAATATTATTATTAGTAGTTATTTTGTATTATTTGAATCATGAAGTCGGTTATGAAAAGAATCACTTACCATGAAGTAGCCCAGACTATATTAAATAACATAGTTTATGTACTTTGTGATAAATACCAAAATAAATTCTTAAATAAAAATATTTTTACACACCTATATCTTTTAAAGATTATATTGTTCCAATCTAGACACGCGGCAGCGTGTCAAGCCAAGTTCAAGCAAAGGAACTGGCTAGCCAGCGCCGAGTGTAATATTACACGAACCACTTTGTGCCACTTTTGACCCTTTTATAACTCAAAACCTCTTTAACGTAAACACATAAAACTATGTGTGTTTAATTATATCCACATGGACATGTAGAATACCAAATTTCATGAAGCTAGCTCAAACGGTTACAAAGATATGAAGGTCAAAAAGTCGTAAATTTTAGCACTGACTGACTGACATATAGTACCTAAATCTAACCTACTTCCAGGTAACCTAGATGGATGAAATTTGGAATCCAGCTTGGTAATTGTGTGTAAGCGTAGGAAAAAATCAAAAAATTAAAAAAAGTCGAAAAATAAGTGGTGTCCCCATACAAAATTTGTATGATACCGAAGCAGAGCCATCTAGCGGCAGTGAAAAGAAAAGCTTCGGCCCCATACAAATCTTAGCCAACTCGCATTTACATTGTGAGCCCGTTATGTCACGTAAAACTCGCACTAAGGCCTCTGTGCACGCGGGGCTCAATATGACATACTTCAGCGCATGGAGTATTGAGGTAGAACGAGAGCCATCTCATATGAAGGCAAAGTTGAAAAAGTTTCCAGCTTTTTACAAAAAATAGAGGTTCCAGTAATGGCCATTTCTAAATGGCGTCAGTGTGTGACAAACAGATATACGAAAGAAAGAAAGAAATTATTTATTTTGCTAAGCACTGCAACAAGTTATAAAATTTACACTAAATAAATCATTTACAAAATATTATAAGTTATAAAATCGACACAACCTGCTGCAGCACTGCTCAACAAAAAAGGTACGCACTCAGCATATGCCGCGGGCTCCCCTCCGGGGGTTGCCCGCCTTGTCGTGGTTGGGGGGCTTAGTAACCGTGGACTGGTCACCCACGGTGAAGCTAAGAGGCAACCAGGGCCGGCCAGTTTGGGCCGCCGGTTGGCCCGAGGAGGGCGCTCCCAGAGCGGGCTGAACAAGTTCACTGTGGACGCGCGTGGAGGTGAAACCGCAGAAGAAAAGGAATGCCGGTATTACGGTGCGCCGTTCTCCCTATCTTCTGCGGCCGTGGAGGGATCGCAGGGCGAGAGGCGTGTTGGTATTACGGTGCGCCACTCCCCCAACCCCCAGCAAGCTGGCGGGGCCGTTCCGCCGAAACGGCACTGGTGGGTTCGCAGAAGAAGAGGCATGTCGGTATTACGCTGCGCCGCTTGCCCTATCCTCTGCGGCCGAGGTGTGGTCGGTGGAAGAACCACAGACCTAATCTTCCACTGGGTACCAATTATCTGGTATCCATGGCCTCCTAGTACCAGACTCGGGTGGAGTCTGCTACAGTACTGGTGGAGGCCGAGGGAGGAGGCGCACCTTACCATCTGGTGCACCCATTGTGGAGGGCTTTCGCGATGGAGCCGCTTGTGGGCGGCTGCCGCTGGCGGGATCGCGGATGTGTGCGAAAGCGTTCCCGTAACCCCGTCACAAGGCGGCGAGAAGGAAGATGGGGTAGTTTTTAGTGGGTATACCGTGGGTCTCATTAGCCTATACGGGAGTCCCACATAACCAATCGAGTACCCCCTGCGCCCAGGTGGTATGCGTAATGCATTTTCCCCCCGGGGAAAAAAGGGTAACCACGGCTACTGATTTTCAGTACGACCTTTGTTGTGTATATGAACATGGCTGTTGTAAACGGAGTGAAGTTTGCTGAGTTATGCCACCCTAATCAATGGCGCTAGTGTCCGCCAAATAGATATTCGAACATAGCTGTTGTAGACCGCACCGCAGCCCCACCCGTAATTTTACGCGTTTCCACTCATGAAACGTCAATTTAGTCTCTAATATTTGTGAACACCGTATATTTTTCTTTACAAAAATTAATGATATCCCACCAAAAACATAAATGTAAAAAAGGAGAGCCAAGTTCAATACAAAAATTATGCTTGGCTGTAGGCATCGCTGCAAAAAGAATGGAGATCTAAATGAGTGCCAAGTTCTATGCAAAATCTAAATATGTATTTATAGGAACAAAATAACATTATGAACAAGTATTAAACTCTATTTTTTTGCTTTATTGGATACCTATAACAATTGCTGTTATTTAAAAAAGTGAGATCTTAAAGTAGGTTAGATTTGACTTGGCCAGTTTTTATCAGACTGACTTTTATGACTGATGTAATGAAAACTGGCCAAGTCAAATGTAATCTACTTTAAGATCTCACTTTTTTAAATAACAGCAATTGTTATAGGTATCCAATAAAGCAAAAAAATAGAGTTTAATACTTGTTCATAATGTTATTTTGTTCCTATAAATACATATTTAAATTTTGCATAGAACTTGGCACTCATTTAGATCTCCATTCTTTTTGCGGCGATGCCTACAGCCAAGCATAATTTTTGTATTGAACTTGGCTCTCCTTTTTTACATTTATGTTTTTGGTGGGATTAATTATACAATAATCATCAATTACTTCATATTTGATGCCATAGTATTGATAAGAAAAAAAAACTCTACAGTAAAAAATGTTTATTTCACCACATGCAGTCCTGGATTTGTCAATAGGCCGTGTAGGCCGCGTCCTAGGGGCGGCAGCGTCCTAGGGGCGGTAGATTTCGGAAGGTGATATTATAGATGATTTTGTTATGAAAAAGAGCAGTAAAAAATTGTATTTCTTGTTTTTTTTACGCACCTTTTTAGTGACTACTTCAGTGCCTTCCTTAAATTATGAATGGAACATAATTATTTTACAAAGATGTACCTTTCCGGGCGGCCTACACTCATAAAAAATATAAATCTGGGACTGCCACACTGTCAATTTGATAAAATAAACGTCAGCCAATTTTTAGCTTTCTAGCAATAAAATCTTGAAATTTCCGAAAAAATTAAATTTTCCATTATATCTGGGTCTCATTTTGTCTCTATGATAGAAGTTTGTCACTGTGATAAGAGGTATTTGGTATGTTAAATACATACCAATTATTGCTCCCCACAAGTTGATATCTGTGCCTCTTGTGATAAGTGATACAAGTGAAAAATTGACACTTTACAGGAGGACCAACACAAGTTCAAAAAAATTCTAGTTCATAAATCAAAAAAATTCTAGTTCATAAACTAAGCGGGCTAGGTGTAACATGAGTACCTTCTTTTGTAGATAAAAACATTTACTGTCACCGTACATTTTTTTTGTAGTAAATATTATAATATTAAAGTAGTTCATCAAAAACCTGTGAGTTGTACCTTTTTTATTTCAAATGTATGCTAATATTACGTGATGAATGATACAAGTAGAGTTAAACTATGTTGCACTTATAAATTATCTTTGTGTAAACTGACATATAACTGATTAGGGTACAATTCTATATATATTCATATAGAATTTGGTATATAGTGATATAACACTAAATAAATCAATATTCACGATAAATATATTGAAAAATAAAATGTGAAAATTAATACAATCATAGATATAGCATGAAGCACATAAAACTATCTGTAGAGCAATTATTTATAGGGATATATTAGATATATCTATATTCACGGTTTTTTTGCCAAAACCTGTGTAGTTATATCAGTTTGCACAAAATTATCTCCAAAACTATAGCAGATAGAAGAATGTGAGTTAGACCAAGAAAATCTTATCTTTTTCTTATAAATTTCTATGATAAAATCACAAAAAGGGTACAACTCGACTTAGATCACTCATCACAGGAGGCACAGATATGATTGATTAAGTGTTATTATGAAGCACCATTAAGAATATGTATTGTTGTAAGTGGTAAGCTATAACGCCCCAACTCAGAGTCACTTAATGGTAATTAAAATCGCTCCTTAGTACAGAATCATACAAAATTCACTCACAAATATATACTCTATAGTATGAGTACTCCCAATATTTTGTATTCTGACATTTCGACCCAGTTGCATGGATTGTGGTCATCCGTGACCAAAATAAATATTGTGAGTACTTGTATTTTAAGTTTGAAGGCTTTTATTATCCATGTCCATTAGTACCTCAATGTACACACAACCCTGCCTAACCACACCACCAACAAATCACCCCTCCAGGGTGAGTTAACCCTATTTTTTAGAAATCTTTGGCTACACAGCTGCACTAAAAACAAATAGCATATAACTTCTTCTGTAACTAAAGATACAAGCACAGTGCTATTTTAGGCCCATAAAAATTTAAGTTGTGGCAGGAAATTCCAAAGACCCCCCCGGGGGTTGCCCGCCTTGTCGTGGCGGGGGGGCTTAGTAACCGTGGACTGGTCACCCACGGTGAACCAAGAGGCAACCAGGGCCGGCCTGTTTGGGCTGCCGGCTGGCCCGAGGAGGGCGCTCCCAGCGGGCTAAATAAGTCCGCTGCGGACGCGCGCCGAGGTGGGACCGCAGAAGAAGAGGAGTGCCGGTATTACGGTGCGCCGTTCTCCCTATCTTCTGCGGCCGTGGAGGGATCGCAGGGGGAGAGGCGTGTTGGTATTACGGTGCGCCACTCTCCCTACCCCCTGCGAGCTGGCGGGGCCGTTCCGCCGAAACGGCATTGGTGGGGCCGCAGAGGAAGAGGCATGTCGGTATTACGGTGCGCCGCTTGCCCTATCCTCTGCGGCCGATGTGTGGTCGGTGGAGGAACCACAGACCTGATCCTCCACCGGGTACCAGTCATCTGGTATCCATGGCCTCCTAGTAGCAGACTCAGGGGGAGTTTGCTACAGTACTGGTGGAGGCCGAAGAGGGAGGCGCACCTTACCATCTGGTGCGCCCATCGTGGAGGACCTTCGGGCTTTCGCGATGGAGCCGCTTGTGGGCGGCTGCCGCTGGCGGGGTCGCGGATGTGTGCGAAAGCGTTCCCGTAACCCCGTCACAAGGCGGCGAGGCGGAAAATGGGGGGGTTTTTAGTGGGTATACCGTGGGTCTTATTAGCCTAGACGGGAGTCCCACATAACCACTCGGGTACCCCCTGCGCCCGGGTGGTATGCGTAATGCATTTTCCCCCCCGAAAAAAAAAAAAAAAAAAAAAAAAAAAAAAAAGGAAATTCCAAAGAATGTTCTTATTAAGACTTGTTATACATAGTTAACTTATACTTCTGTTTTTTTTTAATTTAAATTATCTTATTTTAGAATAATAAAGTAAAACAATTAATGTCATGGATGTATGGCTTTAACACATTAATGGCCTACTACTGAGCACGAGTCTTGCCTGTAGCAAACGCGTTACTACCACAAAATATATAAAAATCGGCAAGTTGCAGACTAACAGTATCTGTACTATTACTAGTACTACTTACAGGGCCATTATTATGTTTAGCATTAATACCTACGTCTCCAGATTTTAAATTTTAAAAATAAGTACCTATGTTCCCGTTTGAATCAAAAATTATTACGAATTCTGTTTATACCACTTAATTTTACTGCCGTAGTGTACCTACATATAAAGTTATTTTTTATTGTATAGGTATAAGAACCTTGTCTTAGAGGGTAGATAGATTCGTCATCAGAAACACCAAATAAAAACGACTAAAGCATAGTAGCAAAAAATATCTCAGTGGTACGATTTTCGCAGACAATGAGGGCGAAATATATTTCCAGCCGGTTTTCCAAATAAAAAAAGTCTTCCTGAGGTTTAAATTGTTAAAGTATTTAAAATGTCGTAATTACAATATAATTGTGGCCATTTTTGGGGAACTGGGTATTCTCGATGCGAGTTAATTACACGAAGAAGTTAATTATTTTGAAAGAAGTCCGGGAAAAAGACAAACAGAGTAGTTTATTTGAATATGGTTATTTCAGGAGGGTTATTTAAGTAGCCTTGATTATGGCTTGGTTCTTTTTATTTTATCCCTTCACAGGCTTTACGTTTCTTTGATCGTAAGTGATCGGCAAAGGTTAACAATTTTGAGCTTGATAAGATAGAATCGAATGGGTGATCGTTATTTGCAAATGTTTCACAGTTATATTACATAGTTGATAAAACCTTGAAGGTTTTTAATGAAGGTCTTAGGAAATTCAGAAAGTTAGTGTCCGATACCATCATTGATTGTGTCTGGATTATGCTCCTGATCTGCAAAGAACACATCATGAAGAATTTCATAATCTAAACGCTAATACTCTTGAATCCATGTTTCTTTGGCGAACTCATTGAGTATTGATCGAGTATCGCGCGAGTACTGAAGACTGCGTTGGATTGGATACCATAAAAATGTTATTGACTTACTTCAAATGTGATTGGTACAGCAAGTAGCAACTTACAATATTCGATTTTGATATAAGTCCAGTAAGCAAGCAGTTAACTCTGTTGTTACCTGGTTCTGTAAGTGGAAAATAAACACGTTTACATTACATGGTTTATTCTAGAGTTGGTAGTTAGTCAGACAGGTGAAATATGCTTTTTTCCGAGGAGGAAATCTTCCTAAGGTACACAACGGGTTGTCAGATTGTTATCTACTAAAATCCCCTTCGTTGTCATCTGTTAATATCCGGAATCTCTAAGGAACACACTGGTGCCTCTCCTGTGCGATGTCCAAAGAGTGACCTGACCTGGGAACTTTTATTGTCAGGACTGAGCTGAATAGCATAGAACAGAGTTTAGTGTCCTGCAACAGACTACCGGTGCTCAGTATAGTGCATTTGGTGTAGGGAAACTTGGTTTGGCTTCAAGGATAGCCGGAGCCCCACATCCCAGTGTTTTAACATGAAATTTCAGCCACCATTTCTATCAGCGTCCGATTTCCGAGTGCTGTGAAGAAGATTTTTGGAGGTACAATTCACAATTTCATACGTTCTTCAGAAGTAAAAAGCCTTTGAACGTGTTTATCGTTTCATATCGCATGAATAAGTAAAGGTGATGTTATCAAAAGTCCCACGCGACCTCTTATGTCAGAGCTTGTTTTAGGCTGTTTTATTATTTAGCTCTTATCACGGAATGCTGCCAGCCGCGGTCGTTGAACTTGGAATAGTTGAAATATTTCACCTGGAATTAAGTTAAAAGAAGAGAGGAAAGCGGCGCCTACTGAAGCGTACCTACTTAGGTATTAGTCGAATTAACAGGTGCAGCAAGCGACAAAACGTCTTTTTAATCTCCGAACAATACAAGAACTATTTTTAAATAACTGCATCGTTCCTTGAATATTTATATTTACCGTACACGAAACCAGTTATTGTTTGTCAAATACTTCTAAAAAAATCTTGGCAGTTCTGTTTGTAAGTGACATTCCACCCACTATTGCGTTGGCGTTGCGTTCGGTGCACTCTTCGCACATCTAATATAAAAATCTCGTATCACGGTGTTTGTGGTAGCACAGGTGTACGGACCTATGCTCCGAAACGGCTTGACCGATTTTTACCCGACTGCGCCAGAAGAAGGGAACTTATGTTTATATTACTTATGTTTTTCGTGTGTGTGTGTATGTACGTACCTATGTATATTTCTTTGGCATTGGCACGCTCTGTTGTGTTGTGTTGTTATTGTGTCTTCAAAAATTTCTTTTTCAAAATCGTGTCTTCAAAAAAAATCTATCGTTGAATAGGTATTTAAAAATGATTTCTACGTGTAGTACTTCAGTATAAATTTTAAGAACATCCTAAACTACTGCTTGTGTAACAACGACTTGTGTTTTTCTTTTTAGTTTGTTTTGCAGTCGGGTTTTTTTTTTTTAATATTTTTTTTAATGTATATTTGCTATTTATGAGAATAGATCGTAAAGAATATTGTAATACCGCTATATGATTAACTAGGTTGTTCCTATCCAGAAAATTATTGGCAGAACAACGTTTGCTGAGTCAGCTAACTTAACTATTAAATATATTAAATTTGTAATTCCTTCACTGTTCGCTACAGAACACTTGTAGCCCTATTAATAGTTACGCTGCTTGAGAACCGAAAGTTCCTAAGTTCGATTCCAAGTCGAAGCCGATGTCTTATCTACGGAGGAATTATACATATACATGTCGGCTCTTGCTAATCCGACGAAACTAGGGGCTGGCTCTTGCTATGGATGGCAGTGAAATAAAAGGTAACTCCCTTGTTTAAATATTATTTTATGCACCACTTTCAAACACTGATACACTTATACACTATTACAATATTGTCGAGCTTCTTGCTCGACGTCCCAAAACCAACTGCCGAGCGGGCAGCGTTGTCACCTCGGGGAAAATCCCCACTCCACGAGTACCCTCTCCACAAGAGCTTGTGATTGGTCGAGAAAGCTGCCCGCTCATTGGCCGTTGTTGTCAGTGAAATCAAGTTAAGTACTAATTTAACAATAACGTGACGGTAATTTATCTAATGATGCTTACAGTCGGCCATCCGATTTGGTCGTTCGACCTCGAGCGACTAATGATAAAACATGTGTAGATTACATGGGTAGATTACAGTTATAATACTAATGTAATCGCTATTACTATTTTACATGTTGACCATAATTTACTTTTAACTAAGGGTCTAAACTAAAATAAGCTAAACATAAATAAGGAAGCACATCAATGGCTACTCAAAAAGTGTTATTATAGTTTAAAAGAGTTTATGGACGAACAAATTAATAGCAATAAGTAATCTATGTAAAATAACTCGCTCAATAATCAACTAAATCAATTCTGTACTCACATATTAACTTCACTGAATCCGATAAAACTGACATCTAAATTTATTCTTATAATTAAAAAAATTAATAAAGATTGTGACATTAATAAGTAATTAATTTATATTATTCAATGTAAATAGGTATGTGCATGACCTTCAATCAATTAAAATGTATAATGATAAATTTTATAGATTCGAACTCTTAATATCATTGCTAGCTGATAATAACTAATTATTTTAAGAAATAATTTGTATGCCTCTATTCTTAGCAAATGTGAGCGATAATCGACATCCAGCTAACACCTTTTGTAATCACATTTTTGCAAATAAATATCATTTCATTTCATTTATTTTCAAGGAACCAGGGTAGTCCCACAATCTAATAAAGGACCAGGGAAGTCCAACATAGTAATAGGACCAGGGGAGTCCTAGAAATAATGGACCAGGGATGTCCAACATAGTAATAGGACCAGGGGAGTCCTAGAAATAATGGACCAGGGATGTCCAACATAGTAATAGGACCAGGGGAGTCCTAGAAAGAATGGACCAGGGATGTCCATTCTTAATATATATATTATAGGTAGGTATTTATGTTATGGGCCTCGATGCCTGAAATAAAGATTTATTATTATTATTGTTATTATTATCTTAATAATATATATTTACTACATTAATAATAATATAATAAATATATATCATTAGGTATATCAAGGTGTTGAAGTGTTTGCACTCATCCGCAGTCAGAGTACACGACACAGCAACGAATCCCATCCAACTGCAGAGAGGTGTCAGACAAGGGGATGTCATATCCCCAAAACTTTTCACCGCTGCGTTGGAAGACGTGTTCAAGCTGATGGAGTGGAAACGACGTAGCATTAACATCAATGGCGAATACAATGACATCACACACCTGCGATATGCCGATGATATAGTCATCCTGGCGGGTTCCCTGGAAGAACCTGGTGCAATGCTCGGGGACTTTGAACAGCGCCTCACAACGGGTGGGTCTTAAGATGAACATGGACAAGACGAAAATCATGTCGGATGTCCATGTCACACCCTTACCGGTTGTTGTTGATGACGCTGCTCTCGAAGTTGTAGACGAATACAATCACCTAGGACAAGTGATCCAGATAAGTCCAGGTAAGTCCGACTTCGAGAAAGAAGTCACTCGTAGAATCCAACTCGGATGGGCTGCGTTGGGAAACTGCTTCATATCTCGTAGTCCAAAACACTACCTCAGTGCCTGAAGTCGAAGGTGTTCGAGCAGTGTGTGTTGCCAGTGATGACATACGGATCCGAGACGTCGTGCTTTACTATTGGCCTAATCCACAAGCTCAGAGTAGCGCAGTGGGCTATGGAGAGGGCTATGCTCGGTATTTCTCTACGTGATCGAATCAGAAATGAGGAGATCCGTAGACGAACAGGGTAACCGAAATAGCTCAAAGAATTAGCCGGCTGAAGTGGTAATGGGCTGACCACATAGTGCGAAGGACCGATAACCGTTGGGGAAGAAAGGTCCTCGAATGGCGCCCACGTCTCGAAAAAGGGGCATAGGACGCCTCCCGACCAGGTGGACTGACGACCTGAAGAAGACAGCGGGCATCCATTGGATTTAGAAGGCTCAGGACCGGTCAGTGGCACAAGTTAGGGGAGGCCTATGTCCAGCAGTGGACCTACAAGGGCTGATGGATGGATGGATGGAATATATATCCATTATTATTTATTTATATTTACACATTAATAATATCTACCATCATATTATTAGGGACAATCATACTTTATGACGTTGCGTGTAATTAATATTATTCACTATAATATGATCACAATATAATTATTTATTATATATGTAAAAGTCACGTCAAACTCGCCTAAGAGGTCAAAGCACGGGCCGAGGCCAAGTGCCTATTTACTAATGCAGAAATTTCCTAACTATTCGACATGTATTTAGTATTGTAGCCTTTTGCATCAGTGCGACTATGGATGAGTGTATATCTAATGTATTGAGACTAGTGTGTAAAGTTTTAGGTGTAATGCCAGTAGAAGAAATAATGATTGGAACTGTTTTAACAGTTTTAATCCCCCAATGGATTTTTAATTCTATTTGGAGATCCATGTATTTAACCAACTTTTCGGTATGTATGTGTGTATTACAAACTGCAATATACATATATCAGGAATGCTATATCTTTTTTTTTTTTTTTTTAATTTTATCTAATACAGTTATATCTGGGCTATTAAAGTGTTTTTTTTTTTTTTTTTTTTTTTAGTTATTATATCATAGTATAGTCTAAAGTTTTTGTTTTCTAATATGGTTTCGGAGGCACTATGGCAACGTCGGCAGGAGTCTGTTGGTAAGTTAGGTATGTGACAAATACACTTTTGGTAGTTGTGCGTTTCGACAACTTGATCTTGGATTGCTATCATAAATCCCTCCGTTTCGGGGAGAAGTTCGCCATATCGCAGCCAAGCTTCCAACGCTTTCTTATCGACATGGGGCTGCAGAAGATCCTGACGATGTCTTCCATGGAGAGACTTATATTCCAGGCTGCAATTTTTTTTTTTTTTTACTTGCTCATTTCTCTGTAAACTTATTGTTATTATGTGGATTAAGAGGGGTCAGTCGTTTATCTATCTGTACAGTTGCTTTGTGTGGTAAAGGTTTTTTTAGCACGTGTGTGGAAATAAAACCTAAGCAAAGTGATCTGTTTATTGTGTAAGTTGTTTATGTCTTCAATTCCCCTACCTCGTTCATCACGGGGTAGACTCAGTCTCTGTACGCAAGAGCGGGGTGGTGTTTGCCTTGTCCAGCAATAGAAAATATGAACTATTCTTTGGAGGGCTTTTAGTTCCGATTGTGACCAAGATATAATATTAAAAGAATAGGTAAGAATAGGGAGTATGTATTCATTGCCTTTATGATGATACTTGAGCTTAACTGTGTTCGGAGTATAGCATTGAGACGATGTCTGAATTTCTCTTTTAAGGTCTGTCTCGGTTTGCTTCTGGTAAATTTTTCCCAGTTTGCTCGAACCCTAAATACTTGTATGAACTTCTGTGATCAGGTGGCTTGATTTGGTTTCCAGTAGCTAGTTGTATAGTTATTATTTACTACGTTACCATTATTGATTGTGAATGTTTTGCATTTTTCGATCTCAAATTACATATGAATGCCCTGAGAAAATATGTATGAGATGTCAGCAAAGTTGTGAAGTGATTGGGTATTGTTACTATATAATTTAATGTCGTCCATGTACATGTGTTAATGAAGTGAGTGTATGTTCGTAGGTAACAGTGAGTCCTTGGTCAGATGAGCTTAATATATTAGATAGAGGGTTGAGAGCGAGACAAAACCATGAGGAACTAAGCGCATATATATGCTTGAAAGATCTCTCTTCGTATAGGAATTTCATCAGATTCATCCGCATCTGAGCTCATTAATTTGAGTTTCGTTCGCCAGTGTCGCATGGAGTATTCTAAAAATGTTATTAGTGATGGGTGAATATTGTAATGGTGCAATATGTATATTAGCCAGCTATGTGATTCTGATAATCTATATACATAGTGGCTTTGTCCGCTTTTCTTTTTAGGGCCTGCTTGCCTGTCACCGTATCTATAACGGGTTGCTCTTTACAGTCTTTGCTCATTTTAAGACATCATTTGTGCTCTTCAGCTAATATGTTGTTATGTGTTTATCTATGTGCGTTGCTATGCACGACGTGAGGATTTGATAAATGTTTCAAGGCAAGTAATTGGTCAATAATTAGCAGGATTTTGGGTGTCTTTATTCTTTGGTATCATGTTAGATGTTTCAATAAAATCGCGTTAGTATGTTTGTGTAACATTGGGTGGAGAGTTGTGAGTTTCTTATACCAGAAACTATAATTTTTTTTTTTTTGTAAGTGTACTATAAAATTGACATTCATTATTTTTGAATTGTGTATTTTTTTTTGTATAGTTTAAATATCCTTTAAGTCTATTAGAGGCAGTGTTTAATTTTTGATAACTTTAGCTCCATTGCAAATAGCCGCAGTATACAGTGAGTAACTTCGAAATTGTCATCTTTTGTAACACGTTTTGTTAGTAGGTATGTGTGAATTTATGTGTATGATTGGTCTGATTAGGTGTCTTCGGAGCATTTACTCGTTGAAATACGGCTTGTTGTTTGTCGTTGTTAGAGCTTTGGTTTCTAATCTCTTCAAGAGAAATCCTCCTGTATGGTCTGAAGTCTAGCGTTACTAATAAATTTACTCTGCATTATAACCCTTCTTTGGTCTGATAGGTATGCTAGACTTTTCCTGTAGGCTGCCAGATGGGTCTCTATTTTTGTGACTTTATAATAACATCTTATCACGGATTCGTTTCATTCGGTTGTCCAAGACATTCTTTGATCTACTGTTTGAACCGCATTTATGAATTGTGTGTTGGGATCTGTGATTGGTGTAGTGAAACAAAAGACAAACGCGCGTGTGTTGTTGCGGAACAGATTTTTTTTTTGTTGATGTATAAGGGCTTAGCGTATCTGTTTTTTTTTTTTTTTCATTGAAAGCGTCTTACAGTTTTAAAAGTATTAGTCGTGATACTGTCACCCTTCACCTGGCTGTCTCTACTGCGCGAGTGGCGGCTGTTGGCGCGGCTACGCGAGCGGTGGGTGGCCCGACTATGCGAGCGGCGGCTGCGCGTGCGGTGGCTGCACGAGCGGCGAGTGGCCCGACTGAGCGAGCGGCTGCACGAGCGGCGAGTGACCCGACTGTGCGAGCGGCTGCACGAGCGGCGAGTGGCCCGACTGTGCGAGCGGCTGCACGAGCGGCGAGCGGCCCGACTGTACGAGCGGCGAGTGGCCCGACTGTGCGAGCGGCTGCACGAGCGGCGAGTGGCCCGACTGTGCGAGCGGCTGCTGCACGAGCGGCGAGCGGCCCGACTGTGCGAGCGGCGAGTGGCCCGACTGTGCGAGCGGCTGCACGAGCGGCGAGTGGCCCGACTGTGCGAGCGGCTGCACGAGCGGCGAGCGGCCCGACTGTGCGAGCGGCGAGTGGCCCGACTGTGCGAGCGGCTGCACGAGCGGCGAGTGGCCCGACTGTGCGAGCGGCTGCACGAGCGGCGAGTGGCCCGACTGTGCGAGCGGCTGCTGCACGAGCGGCGAGCGGCCCGACTGTGCGAGCGGCTGCACGAGCGGCGAGTGGCCCGACTGTGCGAGCGGCTGCACGAGCGGCGAGTTGCCCGACTGTGCGAGCGGCTGCACGAGCGGCGAGTGGCCCGACTGTGCGAGCGGCTGCTGCACGAGCGGCGAGCGGCCCGACTGTGCGAGCGGCTGCACGAGCGGCGAGTGGCCCGACTGTGCGAGCGGCTGCACGAGCGGCGAGTTGCCCGACTGTGCGAGCGGCTGCACGAGCGGCGAGTGGCCCGACTGTGCGAGCGGCTGCTGCACGAGCGGCGAGCGGCCCGACTGTGCGAGCGGCTGCACGAGCGGCGAGTGGCCCGACTGTGCGAGCGGCTGCACGAGCAGCGAGTTGCCCGACTGTGCGAGCGGCTGCACGAGCGGCGAGTGGCCCAACTGTGCGAGCGGCTGCACGAGCGGTAGCTGGTTTGGACGCTCGTGTCAGGGCCCTGAAGAGTTGCACCTCCTTCCTCATGGCCACTTTGCATCCCCTTCGGACGGG
Source organism: Thymelicus lineola (assembly GCA_963932265.1). Taxonomy (NCBI): domain Eukaryota; kingdom Metazoa; phylum Arthropoda; class Insecta; order Lepidoptera; family Hesperiidae; genus Thymelicus; species Thymelicus lineola. The sequence continues at coordinate 1,885,330 of OZ010694.1, read as the reverse complement.
ACGGAGAATATCCTTGTTCGGGAGGATTCACTGAAAGCATTTTCAAACAGAAGGCAATAAAGGTTCAACAAGTACAATAAAGTTTATTATTATTAATCATTTATTTCTTTAGAATATAAGTATTAAGATTCAACGGGTCCCATAATATAAACGGGCGGAACAAAACTTAATTGGGGTATACAAAAATTTGAAGTGTTTCGCTTTGTTAGGTACAGCGATGCACATAGATGGCATTTATTTCAAATTTTATGATTATAAGATCATTCAGTAATTTTTACAATACTTTATAATCAGTGACTGAGGGAGTAACACAAATTTTGTAATTACTGTTAGAGCTTACTTGAAAAACAAGCGTAATTGATTAATTTGTTTCAGCTACAAATACATGCATAAATTATCGCCTGGAATAAACATGGCATCAAAAATGTAAGCAATATTAGCAGAGTAAAAACTTAAAAGTAGGTAGCCTGCTTTAAATTTAAGATCCGAAGGAGTAATGCGAATCAGAACGAATAAAAGACTGACCCGTTTAAAATATTAATAAGTAAAGAGGGTGCGCTTTCCCCTTTTTTTTTTAAAAAAAAGAGTAATATTATTTATATATATTTATTTATAATCTACACTACTAACGTGGCAGTCAGCAGTCCTACTGGCCACTAAGGTTCTGGATAGATTTCCAGCTTGACCACTAATTTATTTTCAAGGTGACATTCATTCGTAATACCGACTTATTATAAAGTTATCAAAAATAAAAGAAAGAAAAGAAAAGAAAAAATGAAATAAAATATAATAATAATAAGCTGCCTGTACGCTTAAAGTACTGTATGTTCTTCATATTAAAGTTAGATGGCATGCGGTCTACACTTAATTTTATCAGTGTATTCGGCAAGATCGTAGAAAAAAAAATTATTTAAAATACTTATCTTTGTGGATTTTGCGTTCGATCGCACTTCTGAGATGTCGGCTCTTGCTAATCCGACGAAACTAGGGGCTGGCTCTTGCTATGGATGGCAGTGAAATAAAAGGTAACTCCCTTGTTTAAATATTATTTTATGCACCACTTTCAAACACTGATACACTTATACACTATTACAATATTGTCGAGCTTCTTGCTCGACGTCCCAAAACCAACTGCCGAGCGGGCAGCGTTGTCACCTCGGGGAAAATCCCCACTCCACGAGTACCCTCTCCACAAGAGCTTGTGATTGGTCGAGAAAGCTGCCCGCTCATTGGCCGTTGTTGTCAGTGAAATCAAGTTAAGTACTAATTTAACAATAACGTGACGGTAATTTATCTAATGATGCTTACATACATATCTAGATCTGGTACACTTGGTTCTTGCATCACAGGCTTGACTTGAGAGACCTCCATGTTTTCAAAATGTGTGTTCAACATTCAGACTTCTTTGCTGATGCCCACTTGGATATCGTGGGCATCATATGCCGTCTCATTGTGAGAGGAGACCTGTGCCCAACAGCTTATTGTTTGAAGCAAAACATACCTCTTATGTAAGAGCATTATGTTAAGGAAACCGAAGCTCAAATTACGGTATTAACTATTCGCTAAAGTAGGTCAATTCTGACATAAAGCTTAAACCTCTGTTAGCGAGTTGTTGCAAAGTAGATTAAAGTATTAATTGGATAACAATGGATTTCTGCGAAGTTGTGTATGATGCTTGCATTTAATCCGATAGTTAATTGTTAACTCTTTATAGCTTAATGCACAGTTACAAAAATTTTAACGAGTCTCGCTTGTGAAAGTGATAATTCTACATCATCGCTTCATCAAGTATCCACAATGGATGAAATGGATTGGAATTGTAGCTACTCCCAAGAAGAGCAGTTTTTGTGTTGTATTTTGTAGTCTTATTTTTCTTCAAGCAATTTTTTACTAACTTTTACTAAGTGATCCCCTGTAGTCATACACTCATTAAATATTCCGTACATACAATTTCAGTGGATTTTCCTACCGTAAAACCGTAAAAGTTAATAAGACTTTTTTAAGAATGCTAACTATCGGAGGCATTGTGTCTTACTCCTTTGCAATTGTCCGCTCCTGTTTAATCTGGACTTCTCATTTCTGGATTTCTAAGCTACGACCTGTGCCACACACAATAAACTGAGATTCCTTAGCGGCAGAATTACGTCAGTTACGTCTGGTACGGACTTCAAATACGTCTGTTTATTTGAAATCCGTTTCACACGTGTTCAAGTGAAGTGGCACCAAAGCTGCATGCTAATTTCCTATTAAACATAAGTAAGCTTGTTCATTATAATCTTAATTACGGTTCGGCTGACGTGAAGGTTTGGAGGCTCTCCCTTTCCAGTTTTATAAAATTTGCGCTAATCTCTTTATTATTAATTTATTAATCTTCCTAGTAATAACTACGTTGGGTAACCATTTGTCTATTGCCAGTAATCATACTTCCAGGAAATTTTCCTGTAGTCCTTAAACAAATTGGCTACAAAGTTGTTACCTGCAATACTGTAAGTGAAGATTCCATTTCTCTAAGCAGCATTTCACTGCGGGGTTTCGATGCCGTAATACCGGTATCTGAAAACGCTAACACCGGTAATTGCAGCTTTGACCTTTCTACTGCAGCGCGCAACGAAGGAAATAAGAAAGCGCCGCAAATCGCCAATTGCGCTAGATTTGAGGGAAAGCACATGTTCGCAATAACCACATTTGTAGACATTGATAGACGGTTGTTTACTTCTATATGATTATAATCTGTTTTTGCAGTAGGATTGGTTGATATTGGGATACATTCGTTTTACATAGGTATTTGCGTGTGTGATGATGATTCGCTTAAATTCTTTTACCCATAATTTTCACCCATATATCAATGAAAAAAAGATCTGAAAGTGTTATAAAAATTACATTACTACGAGTAGCTGACCTTCTGATATTTGCACAAGTCAGCTAGTTAGTATTTGTCTGCATAATATTTTTGAAAAAGTGTGAAATCTGCCACTCGTATATCATACATCGTACTAGCATCATGTAACTCCTCACATTCTAAGAGGGAACTAGAGCCTCGCATTGGCACTGTTCATGTCCAATTGTCCATAGTGTGATCGATTTGTATCTGTGTTATTGCTAAAAGTAGAGTTACCGTTAAAATTGTAATTTTTATGGTTCACAAATATTTTTATGGGAATGACATGATTGAGCTATCAGTTTTGATGTCGACCCCAGTTAGTGTTCCCAGAGGGCAAGACTGAGTTATCTGGACAAAACTTCAAAAAGTCTGGATTTGTCGGGACATTTTGTATTTTGTAGGGACTTATCTGGACATCATGTGGAACGTCGAGACAATGCAAGATAACAACAGAGTTAGAGGTGGTCAACTCCATGATCCACTCATCTCACGGTATAATAGACCCACTATTACTGGTTTGTTTGAATCAAAATGCTTGGTGGTCTCAGTAATATTAGGTAATCTTCAAGTATAATAACAATACACGCATCGAAGCGGACAACTGACGCATACAGAAGCCGTTTCGTAATCGATGAAAGTAGATAGAGCGATTTTCTATCCAATCAAGATCGTGTGAGCTCGTGCTACTCATGTTCTGCTGGTTAATGATATACCGTATTTACTGCAAGTACGGAAACTGACTTTACTAATAAAAAACAGCTTTATTTGAGAAAAAATATTGTGAAGTATGGACATGAAATTATGTAGGTTTTGTTGTAGTGGAAGTTGTAGTCCCAAGAGAGAAAGTTTCGATATTGGTTTTGAACGGATGTGTGATCTTCTCGAAGTCTCCAAAATACTCCTGGGTATTAGATTTGAATCTACGAAAACTTTTTTTTACCTTTTGGATAAGATTGGTTCCCGCATGACAATACTTTCGAAATTACTTTCGAATGTAATGAATAATAAATAATAGTTACGTATTTCGTTATGTTGCAAGGAAATTAAATATCGCTAAAGACGTCTGCAGGCCTATTTAAAATTTTAGTCGCGTTCCAGTTGTGTAAGCGCAGGAGACTGCAGCCTCGAAGTTTCGTAACCACTCAAGGGAACCTCGAGTGTGGCGCTGTGTTTCAATTGCCAGTTAGGAACATGAAAAATGCAATGTCATCTGAACACGAACGTCACAAATTGGCCGTATATTGTGAGGATATGCATAGTCTTCCAAAATCTTTTGTACGTACAATGTATCTTAGAGGTTTCCTACTTTTTTTGGTCGGTTATATATTTGTCGAAGCTTCGTCTTCTTTTATTAATAAATAAAATTTTATAACAGTCGGCAAGGGAGCCAATGTGTGGTACATTGGCCTGGTCATCCGAATTAACACCGCCATATAATACCTTAATCATAATTACTTCGCCGGTTAATTAGAAAGTTAACCTGCGAGTTTAGTTAGCTTAGAATTTCTTAAATATATTCTTGAACAGTCGTTTTCTTCTTGCCAAGGTTGACTCAAGGCCAATTCGCAGAACCGTCCCGTCGGTCGTCGCTTGTAGCTTGTCGAGATATCTCAATGTAATTCAATTTCTGCCAGTCTTCCTTTACGTAATATCCGAGTATTGTGGCATTCTAACGTAAATGTTTTAGCGAATTGCAGATATTGCTTCTACGAAGTCTTTTCGGTTGTGTAGGGTCATGAGGATTTTTATTGATTCAGGAAAATGCACTTTGTTTCTTTGTTATTGATGTGGAAAGGTATGGTGTAATCCATATTCATCGAATGCTGGCTAATTGCATGTGTTTCATAACATGATGATACCTATGTCATTGGTGGTAGAACTGCAGAGGAAAACTTGATGATATGACTCGATGATCTTGATCATGAAAGCGCACTGGTGTAGACATAGATAGCTCTGCACTGTTATCTATTCTATGACTAGAACCTAGAGCCTTAAACAAGGGCTTCATCCACGTGAGTCTTTTCGTGTCTGAAGGTAGTTTAGTTAGTAGCGTAATTTTATTATTCTTTATGCAAATTCTTAAGAGGACATTTCAGAGTTATGTGGTTACATAAACGCTTTCTTTATATTGATTTGTCTACTACATGACTGTTATTTAAGCTAAAATTGGCCGCACGCAACGTTTGTGTTTCTATACAAGTATGTAATAAAAAAATCTGTGTCGTGAAGTCAAGTAAATAGACAATGATATTATTATTATTAGTTTATTGGTTTGTTATAAGTAGTGTCTTTACGAATTTATTGAAGACTACTTCACAGATCGTCAGGTCATAGAATCAAGCTGTTTTCTGATTTAGTTATAATCTCACCATAGAATCTGTTTCCATTTGATGGGTAATAATGGACGCGATGTATACTTAACTTACTCTGAAATTTTGTGTAATATCTACCTATATGTATTTTGGGCAATAGTAAACTGGTGCGTTTTATGCACACTGTATTACGAGTATATTAACACATGTTCGGTTTGTTTTATTAATTTGTCCCATAAGATTTATTCAGGAACGACACTAGAACATTACACTACATTGATACCTCCTAATTGAAATGTGGTTTTTAGATCACTTGATGTGTATTCAATTTCAAGGTTTTTCCTCCATTTGCTCAGATCTAAAAAATAATATGAAAGTGTGAAACTTTCTTGTGAAAATTCACACGCGGATAGAAGGAAAATCACACGAATGATATTAATAAACAGGCATACTTTTTTCATAAGCTGTACAAAACTAACAGAACTTCAAAATTATATTCACAGCTAAAAAACCTAGACCGGAATACCTAATATTTAAAGTATATGTGTTCCATAATTATGATGAGCAACGCGATGCACGCTCACAAGATGCTAGTACCGTTATTACCGCAAGTGTTGTGATCAAATAGTTCTGGAGCCTAATTCTCGCGTTATAGAGATGTCTGTTCGACATTATCTTTAATCGTAAAGCTACAAAATATGTCTGGTGTCGACATAATGTCTTTTTTTATAGTATCTAATACTTGACTACAAAACAAAACCACCTGATGGTAAGCGGCAATGAAGTCATGCAAGATAAAGCGGACTAACTTAGTAAAAGCCTATTCACTCTTGACTTTAGATACACATGACCGAATTATAATTATATCGTCTACCGTCTATGCTGGGCGTAGACATATTCTCGAACGCGACATCCAGATTTGAAATTTAAGTAGACTTTTAGACATTGACCATCTTTTCGAGATTTGTCGCATTTTAGATAATGTCTGTGGCGCCATCGCGCCAGAGTTGGGCCCGTGGTTTTATTTGTGCTGTTTAAATTCGTTATGAACGGAACAACGGATGATGGTGCCACTCACTTAGGCCGGTATTAATAAACAGGTCTCGGCTTAAGAGCGCGATCTTAGATCTTGCAATGTCACTTTAACGATTTGATGTATGTTAGTACATATTTCAAACCGAATCTTGAGATCGCAGAGATCTTTCGGGGAGGAATTGCATCAAATATGCAACGGATAGCATAATTTCAAATTTCAATAGTTTGTCAATACACTTATGAATGACATTTTTTGTTTCTACCATAGTAGTTTCGTAAATGAGTTTGATCATTGAGGACAACAAACTTGACTATGGATAAATGGAAGCTTTCCAAGATTAATCAGGTGATTTCCTTCTCTTGAAAATGCAATGTTTTGTTAAACTCTCGGGCGGGGATTTTTAAAAACTTAGTGTCCGCCAGAAAGACAGGTAAAATTAAAATATGAAATACATTAAAATTATCAAATAAATGTTTTCAGTACTATACAGTAGTGATGGGCGATTACCAATGCCGTCTAAAAATTTGCATTGGCAACTCTGACGGCGCACAGTTGATCTTTTTCCATATTCACACTTCACACGCGTGGTAAGGTAACCGTGTCATATACATTATCATTGTTGCCGCCACGCGCCAACCTGTCGATGACAATCGAATAACATCAATTGTTATCGACTTTTATCGACTAACCTGAACAATCAATTAATTCGATTAATTTAAGTAATAATCGGCCATCGCTACTATACAGTCTAAACTACACTCTACACAGTCTACTCGTTTTATAATTTAATTAGTTTAAGAAATTAGATACTAGGTATTTGTATAGAGAAACATAATAATTTATAAAATTAATCATCGACGCAGTTATAGGATTTCCCAGCGGATTGATATCAAAGTACATCAGTAGATAAAAATAGTGTTACTGAATATTGGAAGGAAGCCTCTTAATTTAATTTAAGAGCCTGCGGAAAATTCTTAGTCTACCATCGTGCGATAAAATCATGCAATATGATCGATATTTTATTAATATGGAAAAGAAAAAAAATATTTTGAGTTAATTTTGTGAGGGATCTAAGGATTTTTAGATTCTAATTTGAGACTAGAAATGATTTATTGATAATTTGATTCAATGATAATTTAAATGACCCTGTGTGGGATTAGCACACACATGCGATATCCCTTGTTATATTATCAACCTTATTCCAAAAATCAAAACCCAAATGTCAGACATCGCAGTGATAATGTGCTTGCACTTTGTATTCATTTCTGCAGTTTTTGCTCATTTTCTTGCCTCTACAAGGACACTGAATTCATTTTCTATTCATTGTTAGTGTCGTTCGCCTTCATTATACTCGTTTTTATAAGAATTATGGGTAACTTACTTTTTGCTGCGCTGAATGTCTAATGGCTCGTTGAATAGTGTATGTTTTATGAGGTGACTTTATGAGACGCAATAAACCTTTAATTACCTCAAAAATATGCCAGAGAATAAGTTTCATTTAACACGCTATAGGCCAGTGCCGATACCTCTGAAAACGGTAAAAAAATGAAAAAAATTATAATAGGATGAAACCTATTGCAAAAGGAAGAGAATATAACAAAAAATAAAGGAAAAATAATTTACGGGCGATCTGAGGTCGGGAAGTGGGGGGGAGGGGGGGTTTAAGGGTAAAAAACGGTTTATCTCAATTTCCAGCAAAACTATAAGTCCTATGGAAAAAAGTTAAATGGCAAAGTTATAGGTAATAAAAAGGTCTACAATTTTTGCATTTACACTTTTTTACATAACCTCAAAATTTATGTGAAAAATTCAAATAACCAAGTTTTTGGTTTATTATTTTTATCTTATACAAAAATATTTCTTTTTTCACGAAATTTGGTGAAAACTTACCTTTTTATTTCTCAAATATACTGTATTTTTTTTTATTTGAAATATTTATTTTTTCACCTTATTTTGACTTAATATCGAAAAATCACCCTAATTTTCAATCTAAAATTCACCTGTCAAAATATCCGCTTTTTTAAAAAAATCTGTGAGCTTTTTATTTGCTAAAATCTCTACTTTCTGATGGTATAAAAAAGATATACACTACTATGGTAAATTTTCTCAGAAAATGCAATGAAACGACAACTATTTTTGCATGTTTCTTGCAATCTTTATGGATTTGTAATTTTTTTGCTTATTAATTTAACATGGATTTTGACGTTTTTCGATTAATTAAAGTGTAAATTTTAATAAATGGCTCAAAATTGTACATAAATATTAAAAATATATATTTAAAAACTCGAAATCGAATAATTTTTGTGAAAATAGTTGTCGTTTCATTGCATTTTCTGAGAAAATTTAACATGGCAGTGTATATTTTTTTATATACCATCAGAAAGTAGAGATTTCAACAAATAAAAAGCCCACCGACTTTTTAAAAAAATCGAATATTTTGACGGATGAATTTTCGTTTAAAAATTAGGGTGCTGTTTCGATATTAAGTCAAAATAAGGTGGAAAAATAAATATTTTAAATCAAAAAAATTACAGTATGTTTGGGACATAGAAAGGTAAGTTTTCACAAAATTTCGTGGAAAAAGAAATATTTTTGTAAAAGGTTAAAATAAAAAACCAAAAACTTGGTTATTTGAATTTTTCACATAAATTTTGAGGTTATGTAAAAAAGTGTAAATGCAAAAATTGTAGACCTTTTTATTACCTATAACTTTGCCATTTAACTTTTTTCCATAGGACTTATAGTTTTGCTGGAAATTGAGATAAACCGTTTTTTACCCTTAAACCCCCCCTCCCCCCCACTTCCCGACCTCAGATCGCCCGTAAATTATTTTTCCTTTATTTTTTGTTATATTCTCTTCCTTTTGCAATAAGTTTCATCCTATTATATTTTTTTTTGTTTTCAAAAATTATCGGCACTGGTCTACTAAGCGTCCATTGAATATCAGAGTTGGTAAATATCTTTTGAAGTCTATTACCGTAACGAGACAATATTTACCAAAACAAAAGAACCAACTTAGCATTACTATTGCATAGTTTACTGCTGTAGTTACGTCTGTATACAAAACCGTGAAGATGGTAATATATTTTTAAAGGATGACATAATTTGTAACGAAAAGTGTTCGAAAATGAAGTCACTAATTAGCTTCCTAATTATGAACAATGATGAAGGTTGCATGACGTTACATCAAGAGAGAAAGAAAGATCATTTTATTGTTCGTCCAGGATTTAAATATCCCAGCGTAACAGCTCAGTACCTCAATGCAGTGCCGGTTTTAGCACTACCAGCGATCTGGGCGAGATTTCTACGGCCATCTGCTATAGCAGCCCATACAAAAATAATAAATATGTAAATCCATGCCAAGTTACAGTTTTCCAGCAAAGGGTCTCGACGGACGGACGGACGGACAGACATGACGAAACTACATAGGTTCCGATATGATCTGCGGCGCCCCTTTAAACCTGGCGCCCTGGGCGGTCGCCCAACCGCGCCCTACCCTACTGCTGCTACTGCCTCAATGTAAATTATTGGCAGTTCCATAGTTTATTTAAGCTAATTTTAACGACGGCTTTAGTAAAGGTCTGCTTAGAGCCCATGTTTCTCTCAATAATAGAAAAACCAGTACGGATATTGCAGGCGGTAGCTTGTCGTTGAATCAACGATATGTTATAACATAACTTTAATTATGACGACCATCGTCTATTTGTTTCGTATGTAATAAGCCGTTGCATGAAACACAAATTGACTTCTACCTATTCCCACTACTGAGCACGGGTCTCTTCTCTTGAAGAGGCCTAAGGCATACTCCACCACGCTGCTCCAGTAATTGGTTGAGGGTATATCTGCCAATGTCTATCTGCCTACACTCTTTCTTTCTGTATATATACGTTAACCATCCAAATTGAAAAATAACTGGCACTTTACCGAATGAGATTGCCATGTACCATTTACGATAGCGAAGAATACATTCGAATATATTTGTTCCAGACAGCAATATTCACTGTGATACTGCTCCCATTCCGTGTCATCGTCATCTGCTACCTCATCGTGACCGCGTGGTTCCTCGCCTGTATCGGCCTCTATGGCCTGAGCGAAGATGACCTTCGGCGGGCACCTATGACTGGATGGAGAAGGTATATCCAATATTAATTAATCAGGAAAATAAAATAGAAATATCTCTTCAATATTGGATGTTTAGGCTGATAGAATTTTGGGATCGTCATCAAATTAATACAGAGATTGCATTTAGAATAACAAGAGGTGCTAAATATCAAGGTTCACAAAAATCAGTGGATCCTTAAATAAGCCGGTTTTTAGTATGTATTAATTTTTTTTGATCAAGAATGCACCCACTGTATTTCATTAAAAATACAATATGAAAAATATTCATTGACGCAGTGTTAATATTATAAAACGGTAATCATGCTTGATAACTTTATCAATCTGGATTTATTAATGAGCAAACCAATCAATTACTGCAATTTAATCAATAATGTCGCTATCGAGATGAATATTAGTCAATATTTTTTATGTACCTAATAAGGTTAGCAAACCTCGCCCATGGTCATCTGTGACAGACTATGAATAGTCGAATAGGAAATAGGACTATAGGATGGACTGTAGTTGTTTGGAGGTTCTGTTAGTGTTAGGTGTTACTCAATCTGCCGCATGTGGCCCGCCGGGCTTTTGTGGTTGGCCCATCTAGTGTTATTTATTTTTATTAACACCCAAATAAACTGCTTGTGACCACGAACACTTCAAATGATGTGAAACTTCAGGAAATTACAAAAAAAAAATTAAAATAAACGCGATGAATCCGTTTAAAGTTGTTCAATTTAATTTGTAACAATCGCGAAATTAAGACTTTTTTTTCTGCGGCCCGCGACACCATGACTATTCATATATTCATATATGACATATTCATATCAAGTGTTTGTGGCATCCATGAAAAAAAGGTTGATTACCACTACGTTAAGGAGTATATTAGTAGTAATTATTCGTTGCCCGTTGGAAAGGGGACTGTGGAAGTTAGGATTGTTAGTGTAGGTTAGTCAGTGTTGCCAACTCGGTATCAGGTTTTCGGGCTAAATAGAGTTTTAAAAAAGGGCTAGATTCGTCCAATACATTTGAAAATAGGGCTATTTCTTAATTAATAGAAGTGAGCGCGAAAAAAAAGGTCTTAAGACGCTCTACAAGTTTGACAATGGACATTTTTTCGGTATCTCCCACTATCTAAATTGGTTTTTTCGGTCGATTGTATCAAAAAATTTGAGGAAAATTTAAATTTAACCCTTTTTTTTAAATGGCGGAAAATGGGTTTGGGGCTAGAAATTGGGCTAGGTGCTAAATAATTATTTTAAGGGCTGAAAACCCATAAAACGGGCTAGATCTAGCCCCGAAAGGGCTAAATTGGCAACACTGGGGTTAGTGCTGCTAGTGAATCTCATTAGTAATCGTCTACTTAGTAATAGTTCGGTTTTGTCGTAGGTACTAAAAGTTTGTCACTGATGCTACCCTTGAAGACAGATGGTCGCCTGGTACGACATAAGTGTAACCGGCATCCTAGACCATTCCGAGCAGAACACGATTAATTGATGCTGATGCTGTAATTTTTTATTAAAATCCAAGTGATTTAAATGGTAATTTAATAATAATAGTGCCTATTCTTTGATTATAATGTCCAAGAAATATCTTTATTATTATGGGTTTATTTTATTGCGAAAATTGATTCTAATAGCTCTGACTTTCTCCGACTGATGAAAGGAAACCTCGTTCGTTATACGATGTCTTTATTGCTAGCTTTTATTGATTTGCAATTTTAATGGGCAACATAATTTTAACAATTTCCTTGAGACTGATTGAGTCGATATAACTTTGAAGACAGGCTGAAATTTACTTTCCCTTATCGTTAGGTTAAATAAAATAACGTGGATAACTTTATCAGTGATGCCTATATGAATAAATTTTAAGTTGAAAACTTGGAAAAAAGCGACAATTTCCTTACATTTCAGGAAAATTTAAGCCGTCCCTGAACGTGGCAGTGAGGTTTAGAACAAGCTATCAGATTGAATGGGTATATTAAATTTCATATCTCTAATATTATATTTTGTGGAGATTTCTCCTATGGAGCCAACCCTGAGTATAGCTTACCACGATCTTAAAAATGCATTGTCATCGGATCCAAATTAATATATTATGTGAAAGAGCAATGCCCAAAAAATATTTTTTATTTTTGTTAACGTCTTAAAACGTCAGTTATTGGTCATAGCACACATATCAACTCGTAAACGGAACGTAAACGTATCAACTCTTGCATGTCAGTATTCTTTGTATGAAACTCCCTACTGTAATGGTCATAGCACACATATCAACTCGTAAACGGAACGTAAACGTATCAACTCTTGCATGTCAGTATTCTTTGTATGAAACTCCCTACTGTAAAGCACACTTATCGGATCCGTAACGTAATCGCCTCGCCTCGAGACAAGCTTACGGTGCGTGGACGACTTGCCGTACCCGCGCTTACGTCTCACCGTACGCTATCCGTCGACTTTCCGTTTCCTCGTGCGCGCGCCGCGCCGCGGCTACCGTTGCGTCGGCGAACTGCTGTCATTCATTCCGTCAACCAGCGGCCGGCGAGCCGTAAGCGCGGCGTCGCCTAGCCGTAGCCGAGCTTACGTTAGGTTGACGGCGAGGCGATCCGGTGCCGATCCCTTTCCGAGTTGATATGTGCGCTACGACCATTAAGCACACTTATCGGATTCGTAACGTAACCGCCTCGCCTCGAGACAAGCTCACGAACCGCGGTACGGTGCGTGGACGACTTGCCGTACCCGCGCTTACGTCTCACCGTACGCTATCCGTCGACTTTCCGTTTCCTCGTGCACGCCCTGCGCCGCGGCTACCGCTGCGTCGGCGAACTGCTGTCATTCATTCCGTCAACCAGCGGCCGGCGAGCCGTAAGCGCGGCGTCGCCTAACCGTAAGCGCGGCGTCGCCTAGCCGTAGCCGAGCTTACGTTAGGTTGACGGCGAGGCGATCCGGTGCCGATCCCTTTCCGAGTTGATATGTGCGCTACGACCATATACCGAAGCAATTCAATTATCTTGTTACGTATTTTAAAATTAATACCTGTACCCGTATTACCCAGTGTAAAATAATTTTATTAATAAGTGATGAATTGACTATGTCCATTTTCATTTAGGCACTCACTTCGATACATAGCTTGTATCGAGCAAGATATAGGGAGACTTCTGGCCAATATTACAGACAGAATTTCGTTATAAATGTTGGTATGACAAATGTGATGATGTCAAATTTCCATTTCCGGTTGTCAATAAAAAAAAGTCAGAATAAAATAATGGTAAAAATTACAGGCAGCTGTAAGTCTCCCTACTCTATGACTTATAAGAATTACGATAAAAAACTTTGGTTTTGGGCTGTGTCTGCTGAAAATTCTTATATATCGGAGCTCAGAAATTAAAGCGGTGATTTTTAGATTTTTTATTTTTATTTTAAGACGCTAAAGTTGAAAATGAAATAAAACGATGTATGGCAGTTGGGCATTGTTCTTTCAACACCTTACAAGGAAAGGAAGTAGTTCTAATTCAACTTGCAAGATTTACCCATAAAATACATAGTTGTTTTACTAATGATTTGAATGATCACCTTTTTGAATTACTCATACTATTATTCATTAAACTGAATTACCTACCTTAGTTCAAGGATCATGTCGTACAGTGTAGAGCTCTGTGAAGTGGTTCTTGTATTTTCCTAACAAAATAAAGATGTTTTTTCTGTGTTGATTAAGGTTCTTCCGTCTGAAGACTTATTTTGTTAAGAGCACTTTGGACCTTGAGAGCGTTGCCATCAGTTGGTTTTAATGTAATGGCCGTTTAATTAGTTATGCTCCAAATTAAATGCTTGGTATTTTGTTTCTTTAAATCAAATCTAAAAATGCGACGTAGTTTGGTTTATGATCCCGCCCGTATAATATTTTTTGCCATAAATTGAGCCCTTTCATTTGACAGCTTCATACAGTGTTAACTGTCATCTCAAACGTCACGTGCCTTCCATGAGACGCCTTGTCCACGCACCGAGTTTGAATCTATCTGTTATTAGCGGTATCATAATTTCAGTACTTAATTATCAATTTCTTGAATAAATTATTGAAGTAGATGTTACTTTCTGTTTTTACTTTACGTTAAAAATACTTTGTATAGAATTTAAGGAAGTATACGCTAACAATAACAAAAATTCTGCTTGTCGTTTAGGGTTATAAGATCTAGAAAATAAAGGGAAAATAAGTGGTTTTCTCACAGACTAATTGCATGAGCGTTAGTGTAAAAAATTAGGCTCTTAAATGATCTTTCGCGACATTTCGCGTACCATCCTTATCTCTTTGGGAATCGATCATGATCACCTCGTATCTGATTATAATCTAACCTTCCGCGGGATTGTCATGTTGGTTTTATTCGACGGTTCAAGTGTTGAGACAAGATTCTTCACGTCGCCCTCTGCTTCGCTGAAGATACGTCATGAGGAATTAGCCCAAGGTCGAGTGGATGGTTCAATGCACCACGAAGGTTTTTGTTACACCACAGCCTTCGCAACGGTTCGCTTTTTGGACGCTTGCGTGATTAGGGTAAAGATGGAATCTTAGTCATAAAACAGCGGTAACTAATAACAATTTTATTATTAGTATGATAGTAGTAGTAGTTGACACGAATCTGAGTTAGGGTTAAACAACCTCATTTGCTCCTGGTTTCTGTTGGACAACATTTAAGGCTATAGTGAGAATTTTCTCCTTTTGGTTGTCGCTGGGATTTGTACTGATTCCGCTAAGTCCCGATTTGTTCTTTGGATGGAGAAAACAGCCTGTTATTATTTAAATACAATTACATACGACGTCACCTAGCATTCAATGGGCACTGCAGACCATATTATCTATGACTCTGATAGGATTATGCTTCTATTTGTGTAAATGTATTAGTTATATTATGACTTGCTAATTTAAAGACCAATTTCGCATCGTATTGACATCGTCGAACCGGAAGTTCGTTACTTCAGCGTTGTAGAATTGACCTTTAAGTCTTTGTTCTTCTTTATAATACTTTCACTTATTAATATTTTTCTTGTGATGCAGCATTTACTTTATTGTGAATTACCTTTGAATTTCGGGTTTATTTCAATACAGCTTACGTAACCAACATTATTTATTGTATTAAGGTTTCAGTTTACTTGATTAATAATGCTTTCGACATTATTGGACGGCTTATTGATTAAGTTTAAGCAACCTCAAAAATGATTAAAAATAACATTAAAGTCATTAGTCATTCAGGTTTGTTTTCTATCTAAAAGTTTCCCATAAACGCTATAGTCATGATTTTAACCTATTATTTGCGCACTATAATACAAGTTTAGGGATCTAGGGGATCTATCGGCTAGCCTTATACTGAGATTCCATCAGAAATGTAAGAAATAGCGAGGAAAAAATCTACCAATTGGAAATTTATGAGTATCTTCACTACACGCTAGAAAATTGGATTAATCCTTATTGGTAGCTTTTTCTTGCGCTCTGTCTCGCTATCTTGAACATCTTTAGTGGAGTCTCAGTCTTAGGCTGCGGGCACGAGATTTGCGACGGGCGGCGCGATGGCGGTTGCGGGGCGGTGGCGATTTGAAGCGATGGAATCAACAGTATGGCGTACTATGGGACCGGGCACGAGACCCGCGATTTCGAGCGGCGCGATGCGCGATGCACGGGCGGTGTGGGGCGATGCGCGGCGGCGCGGAAGAGATGGGAACAAACTAGATTGATAGTACATATAATTGTATTGAATTATAATTTTAAAGTAATGGAAATTTATAATGAAGAACTTATTTCGTGTATTTCATCAAAAGCTGCTATATGGGACAGTAAAAACTTGCACCATATAAATATTCTCTAAACATTCTCCAAAATATAATCAAAATGTACTATTCTCGTATAGTTTTAATATTTTTTGAATCACAATTTTCTACTCTTTATAACTAATTATAAAGAGTATAAAATTAGCCTAAATTACTTCTTCCTTTATTTATTGGATGAACACCATTTCTTGGTAATAATAATTCAGCTCTCATCAGGATACTAGGCTCCAATAATTCTCTTCGACGTAAACTCATGTTTTTCACAACGATAATTGGCACAAAATGAAACATGTAGGTACCTCCATCTGTATGAAAACCGAGCGTCACTTTTTTCCGAAAGTCACTTTACGCCATCGCTTCAACAATAAAAATATAAATAAACAGATTATAATATTATCATACTTCACAACACTACTTTAGCGCGATTGAGCGACCGTTTTCTCGTGCCCTGCAAGACACCGCTGCTAATCGCCCCGCGCCGCGCCGCGCCGCAACCGCCATCGCGCCGCTCGTCGCAGATCTCGTGCCCGCAGCCTAAATCCTCTTGTGCTCCGGCCTCCGTGACATAATTTATCGATTGGCGGACGATGCGATAGCCTCTGGTTCTGGGTGAATTTTCAAAATAGCTAATTTTATAACGAGATTTTATAACAAACTTATACTTATCATTTCTTTTCACATACTTTATCATATTCACAATGCATACTCCTCCAAAACTTGATTGCAACTGAGAAAAGCGGGTCGGAGGAACGTAGTGAAATTTCATTATTTAACTTAGAACGTTTTATAAGTATTATAAACACATAAAGAACGTTTAAGTAAATATTTTTGGTGATTGCATTTATATTCCAAGACAGAAAATTAAATAACACATGAATATATTTTTGATAAAAAAATATTCAACAATAAACCCATGAATGCCGCCTAATTCAGAAAAATTTACCAAAAAAACTGTCATAACAAATGCTAAAATGAAAATTCACCCTCTTGTCAATTAAAGTAATTATGTTCCTATTCATTGTAGATGCTCGTTCATCAACCTGACGTGAAGTAAATTGCGCGTTGACGACCAAGGAGAACTTGATGAGATAAAACTGCATCTTGTTCTTATATTTCATTTATACCTACTTGCTAATTAGGGAAAGGATGCGTTTGTTGATCCATGATTAATATAAGTGGTGTCTGTAGTTACTCAGTTTAAGGTTTGAATTAAAATATATTTGTAAAAGTAACACTGTCCTTTTGTATGTCAATATTTTTTTGTAATTTATAGTTTTGTAGTTTTTGTAGTTGTGTTCAGCATTTTAAGTTGAAAAATGTACAAAATGTGATCTAAGTGGGGTTCCACTTATTTCCTTTTCGGTTTTAATATTTTAAGCGTGTGTGTCAAAAATGTATTTGCCTTTATTATTATTAAATCTAGCTGTGCTTTTATAAGTTGCTTCATGGCAGGATCTTTTTCTATTAAAATACTACTGGTTATTTCGTATGTTTTTGTGGGTTGCTATGTGACATTGAGGCCTGAGGCCAGTGCCGAGCTGAACCAAATCAATGCCACGGCCAATAGGCGTACAAAGTCGATGTGATGAAATATTTAGTTGTAGGATTAATTCACTTGCATTCACTGTTAAAACCGACTGTGGTGTATTGTGTTGAAGCATAACATAAGATTCTTCAATAAAGGCGTAAAAAACTCTCCTTCAAGGCTCACGAAGCATTGACATCTTTCTTACTTTTTTTCTCTCTTTCTTGGCTAGAAACGCATCAATGATGCCTTTGGTGTTGCTGATGTCCATGGGCGACGATAGCCACTTACCATCAGGTGGATGGTCAGCTCGTTTGCCGGCTATTTCCATAAAAAAATTGACGACTTCTCTGGTGTTCCTCGCGTCCATAGTCGACAGTCACCACTTACCATCAGGTGGCTCGTGTATCTTTTTGTCAGCCCTTTAGGCTATAGAGAAAAGAGCTCTTGTTTTAATAATATTTACTATAATATTTAATATATAATATTTAATATAATATTTGTTACTTAGACCGATGATCCTTCAGCGTCAAATCCATGACATCTGGTAATTCTGCCGTAATTGCCTCATCTTGTCGATTTCTGCCTATCATGCTCTTTGATCCTAGGGAGTTACGGGTCGTTGTACAAATATAATTATTTGTCTTTATTCGGAGGCTATTTACTTTGGTTAATGTAACTATATGTCGTAATATACCTAGTTGGGTGTAATGTACGTTTAATCGATTAGAGATATTGGTTTTCTTATTTGCTATCGAGATAAAAAGTAGGAAAACAAATAAGTTATTTCGAATCACTGTAGTACGTAGTGTATCTGCCTTGACATTCTCGAAGCTTGCTTTTGAATGCAATAAGCATTACCAAATCACTTCCTAGATCGTGTCATTTCTGTACACCTTGATCTGGATACAAAGCCCATTAAGCTTAGGCGAATTAATTATATGGCACCCTTTGTTCGCTATGGAATTTTGTTTTTATATCAGTTCTATCTTAAAATAGTTATACAACGTGATGTTATGGTATTTGTTTATCAAATGTCTAAACGTATTATAATGTATGTATCGGTAGGGCCAGTTTTTTTATCTTCATTGAGAGAAAATGAAAATAAAAGTAGAAATAAATAAATGTAAGCTTTGAAAGTGACGAGGCATCCCAGAATAGATACCTAATTCATTAATTCACCTTCTTAGATTTTGTATACTTAATGCTATTTTGCTAAACATGTCTTGAAACCAGTTTCTTTTTGAAGGAGACGGTATATGTATTTATGTTTACTAAAGTTGTTTTCTGCTAAAGACCTTGATGCAAGTAATATAATTATTAGTTACGAAAATTTGTGTTATTTTATAATTATACATTCGTTATCAATGAATTATATTGCTGTTAACAATATTCTACAATTACCTAACGTAAGAAAACATAATCTTAAATTGAAATTTAAAAAACCCCCGACAGTTTTATTTACATTAAAAGGTAGCAAAGAACACTCTCGATTAAGTCACTTTTCATACAAAACGAAAAAACTAGATCAAAATTGGTTCATTCGTTTGGGAGCTACGATGCCACAGACAGACATACAGATCCACAGATCCACAGATACAAAGACACGTCAAACTTATAACACCGAGGGGTTTGTTTTTTCGTCGGGGGTTAAAATAATCCTTTTACGATATATGTATTTCACACTGAATAGATGTCTTTAGCCATACATACACTAAATATAATATTTGACCTGAAAGACGATTGTCATATAAAAATACAATTCGCTTATAGATTAAGAGCCCAGGGCCGCCAGACATCACTTATTTTCTGACGGATGAAATGTGGACGATTGAGTAGTGTTAGTATGTACTATGATCGTATGCCTACTTGCTAGCTTGGAAAAACGGCCAATTTCCAGGTATGAGGTGATCAAGGTACAAAAAAATCATTACTAAGTTCACGTATTTTCTCATGGCTGATTTTCACGTATGTTCTAGATAATATAGTTAGAAATAAGTTGTCAATACTCCCAGACACATTCCGTGGGCCATTTTGCTTTACAGACACATTGAACCTGCCAAAATAATGAGTTAAGTTCACGTATTTTCTGACGCTCCATTTTTATATATGTTCTCCAGACAACTATTTTAAAACCTTTGAAAAGAAGCCAAGGGGCCAGTCATCCCCTAAATTAATTTTAATATCTCTGTGGGTGGAAGCGCGAGAGCATTATCTACGCGCATGAGACATGAGTATGGTAGTCAAAATCGGATACTGAATCGATCCCACGCTTGGATCTGTCTGTCGTCTATTGACAACTTATTTCTAACTATATTATCTAGAACATACGTGAAAATCAACCATGAGAAAATACGTGAACTTAGTAATGATTTTTTTGTACCTTGATCACCTGATACCTGGAAATTGGCCGTTTTTCCAAGCTAGCAAGTAGGCATACGATCATAGTACATACTAACACTACTCAATCGTCCACATTTCATCCGTCAGAAAATAAGTGATGTCTGGCGGCCCTGGGCTCTCCACCTATTATCGCCCGAGGCCTCGGTGTCATCGCGACGAAAGAAAGCGCGTGAGAAAGTTAGAACGATTTGCGTCCAGCCAAGTCACCCAAGTAGTTCAACACGCATGTTGCCGGATCGCTTGTTGTTGACGGTTGTTGTTGACGGTTGATGTTGACGGTTGATGTAATGTTGGAGGCCACGCCTAGCGACCTTTGATGTGAAAACTATTGCTTAGAACGACAGTAATATGTAGGTACACGACGAGAGAAATTATGGTACTCATAAGTCATACTATCGACGTACAGTGTCTGAATTGGGTATGTTTGTAAATTTTTTTAAGCATTGTAACTAAGGTTAACCATTTATATAATTCTTGATGAAAAGTAATCGACTTCAAAATTAGGGATAACCCAAAAACTACTCGTCAGATCTCGGTCAAATTTAAGTGGGACCACGTGACAAGCATCAGCTTTCGATTAAAAAAGAATCATCAAAATCGGTTCATACGGTCGAAAGTTCTGAGGTAACAAACATAAAAAACAAGAAAATATAGTCGAATTGAATACAGGAGGTATTGAATTTGACTGTCTTTCGACCTTTTTTGAAGTTAATTAGAAAATATAATTAAAATCACGTTTACAAAATGAGCTTAGAAGTGTAATACACTGGAAATATGCAGCTATCAGCATTTCTGCGTAATTATAACAAACGAAGTAATAAAACTATCTGCCATTACAAAAGCCTGCTGCGAGTTTAATGCCTATGTAATTTGTCAAGGTAAAGCAATTAATATTGTTTTTTATACCCTTATACAATTAACTGATTAGAGACATTAAATATCTAATACATATATAAAATTCTCGTGTCACAGTGTTTGTAACTCAATGAACAATCATATAAAAATAATAGATTCTAAATTCAAATGTAATATTTTGTTTATTTTTAGTTGTAATAGTATTTATGGCCAGACTAAGTATATGGATGACATGAATACGGAAAAGTAGGTTTAATATAATATCGATGTCAATATTTGCTGATTTAAATGCTCAATTATTTGGAATTGTTTTTTCATCATTATCTGTTTCGTTAAATTTTGGTACTGCAATAGTTCTGTGAAATCGTCGAATAACACGATTACTAACATAATTATCAGTGTTTATAAATATTTCAAATTGTTTTCTTTCTGTTAAGCCCGACCGATTTATGACGATATCGTTATTTTGTATGATATTTAATAATATTTATGGTAAGATCAGTTATAAGTTGCGAAAGTAACTTGCGTATAAAAACTATTATTATGAAGAAATTTGTAAGAGTATTGTTATACATCATGCTTCGTCAACGTCAAAAATGTTGCTTCTACTTCCATTTTATCAAGGAATGATGAAAAGGAGGTTAAAAGAAACATTCTTGCATTCTACTCAAAGCTTTATTTACCATTGTTAAGCAGCCTGAGAGAAAAATAAAATATCTTGCAGCCTTCCCAACCAGCTCTGTTTCCTGAGCCTAATTAAAACGTTGTAACATTTATTCTTGATTCTAGAAAACTCCGCTTCTCAATTCTGTCGCTAATGCGGCTGGTGGTGGTGGCGGCTGGGTTCCACCGCGTGCGGGTGTTGGGCCGCCACCACGTGCCCGCTAGCCGGCGGGAGGCGCCCGTCATAGTCATAGCCCCCCACTCGTCGTTCTTCGACGCCATCGCTATCGTCTGCCTCGGAGCCCCCAGCGTCGTCGCCAAGGCAGATACAGCAAGGCTGCCGTTCATTGGACGTACGTTTGGTGTGGCATGTGTAGCGCTTGTTTTGTTTTGGTTTGATGGCATGTTGATTTGCCACGTCGTCTTCTGGCATTGTCACAGTGTACTGAACCTCGACTGATAAGACTAAATGTCATTACGGAAACTGCTAGATGAGGGCCTGGTTCCTTCAAAGCGGAGAGGATTAAAGTAGAGCGGATACGTTAAAGAAACAATCAGATATTCTCATTTGTATGTATCTCCTTTACGCTTTGGTGATAACCGGCCCTAACTTTCGATCGATTAATGAATAATATTTGTCTATAAGCAGACGAGTAGCGACAGTTAGATTTCCCTGTTATCCTGTCGGCTGTAACCGACTGGCTGGCGAAGAAACAGCAAGCCTTTATGTGGCAGATAAATTCTTGCCCTCTAGCTGGATGTCTCGCAAGTCAATGCCATTCGAAACACAAAAATCCTAATCGAGGTGTGTGTATGAGCAACATTTATCGGAGTCATTTTATTTCGATAATCATTAGATTGATGTAAGATACGGTAAGTTAAGGTTTGTTACACTGTACAATTGCCGATGCGGATTTGTCCATTGATAAATTGCCTTTGAAAATCGTAGCAGAAGCAGCATTGCAGATATATTGCCTGTTGAAGTTTGCTGTTGCAGTTTTGTTTATATTTTTTGTAGGCTTGGTTTTTGAATGTTCGTAATAGCAGTCTCAAGCTCGAAGTTTTTGTTTTTTTTTATTTGCTCTTGTTTTTGTAGGCTTATTTTGGCACGTGTTTTAATTTTTTACATCACAATGTAATATTCTATAAATAAATGCTCCTCCATGGTGTAATGTTATTCTGCAGTTAATAATACGGACTCGAAAGTCTGACGTTAGGAATAACATTGTGGTCTTATTCCTAAAGATAGGCACTAGGAAAAAGATGTCGAACAATATAATTTGAGATCTGGAGATAGCTTGGTAGATGCACTACAATTGTTGTTGTCTGGAAGATCCTAATATTTCTATTTTACTTTTACTTAAGAATTGTAATTACAGATTATAATTGTATGCATCTGAGTGAAAAAATTGTCGGATTTCAGAATATTTGTTGTAATTGACGTCGCGAGAAACATTTATTATAATATTTTAAATGGCTATAAAATCCAGGTAATCTTTGCTCTATTAAATTTTTTGAATATAATTTTGATTAACATAAGTAGTAAGAAAGAGAAAGATGAAAGTAACAATGAAAAGGAGAAGTATGATGTTACATTTAATATGCTGTTATTCGACATCGTAGTATTCTCCCATAACAAAAACGATTTTAATGCTTGTAAAATAATGCCAATTTGTGTATATGTTTTATGTATGTGGCCAGCAATAAGCACACCAAAAGTGTAATATGTTAATTTCACTATTGACACTGACATACTATTTAAAACCGTTGAAAAGAAAAGTTGGTGACAGTTGAGCAAAATTCACTGGAATTTTTCACACTTAGCCGTAAAGTAGAAGTTCAATTAGAGACGACAGATGTTAAATATGATTTCCTGTGTTAATTTTGTCTTTATCTCTTAAACTCGTGTATTGTTATCTATATATTTAGGATTAAATACCTACTTGTTTTAAGATACGTTTCGAAATTTTAAGTATTGTTAAATTGCCTACTCATATCTTAGACGGAATTTATCTTAAGATGTTTCTGAGAGAGATTCGAATTCTGTATTTTGTAGAACGATGTCTGAACAGGTAGAAGTGCAAACAACTGTACCAAGTGGTAGCCACTTGCCATACCCTCTTGTACCTTTCTTTGCTCCACATTCAAGCAATTTACATCGTGGGCACGACAGCGCTCGTTATAGTCGCTTTATGAACTAGTAATTTTTTTTCGTCAGTTTACTTCACAGATCTGAATTGCGAAAAGTAATTTTTTATTTTTAAGTTTTTTAGTCAGATGGTTCGTACATTCGATCATAGCAAAATCGTTTTACGATCGCTCATGTAAAGTAAATTCTTGTGTAATCCTTGTTGCATAACAATACCTTATTAGGACACCTCGGCGATATTGTAGCAGCCAAATTTTTTGTATTAAAATTATCGTCACCTTTTCCGGGGGTAGGTCTAGTCAGATCAGTACTAGTCATGAATCATAATAGTTTTTTTTATAAGGCCAAGTTATTTTAGTTCTAAAATGCAGTTTATTATTTTTCATCAACATTGCTGTTTAACAAATTGCACTGATTAGTAGAGTAATCATGATTCACGTCTCTGAGATCTTATCTGCCTAACGATGCACGAAGGTTGCTTTCGCCAAATCCGGAAGTGAGGTTAAAACTGAAATTATGGAGTAAGAGTAAGCTTTAAACGTATAAAATATAAAAGAGGCTCTAAAGGAGCCCCTTGTAAGACTCCGCCTTATAAACATCGCTATAATTATTACTTTTGTACTCTATATAGCTCTTTAAATCCAAACAAATTAGCAGGTAGAACAAAACTGTAAAGCCAGTTATTAACTTTGGCTCTTCAGTACTGTAACCGATAAGTAAGTGATTCTGAATTGATTCTTGAAGGCAGTGAATTTAAAACTGAAATTATGGAGTAAGAGTAAGCTTTAAACGTATAAAATATAAAAGAGGCTCAACACAACAACAATTAAAATAAAATAAAAAAGTAGAAAGTATTACCCAAAGTAATTAGAAAATTTATATCAGTTGCGGTGTTAGCGAATATAAATGGCAAATATACTGATCATCATCATCAATTTATGTTCAATGATACTAGTATGTGTTCTTTAATGACTTCATAATGTTACTTTTACTTGTGACGTAATACCAGTACGGCGAGTGATACTTTCATTCTCATGCAATCCTCGTAATAGATGCAAGTAGTTACCATAAGAAATTCCGCAGTAGTGGTGCAAGAACTTGACATCAACATTTATGTCTGCAGCATTCATGTATTGAATTATTTCGATTTTTTTTGGATATGTCACAATCTTTTCGATGTACATACAAGTATTTTAGACAGTCACAAGAACGATGGATTGTAGTTTTTGATAGGCTTTCGACATGTCGCACAAATTGCCACTATTATGTGTTGAAGTATTTCATACCACTCCTTTTGCTTTATCATTTTCGATAGGTTTTTGATTGGTCGCAAACTAACATTAGATGTGTTACCAATATGTCATAACGATGCGTAAACATGTTATATTATTGTTTTCGATACATTTTCAGTATTTCACTCTAGCAGTTAATATCCATATTTTATACGATGTATTTAGCGTTGGATTATTTTTTCGATAATTTTTTGTCGTAGATACATCTAGTTACATGTGCAGATGTCACGTTGTAGATGTAATGAGCGTATGAAGAACCTAACTTTAGTTTCTAATTATAGCACGAGTAGGTAATCTTTAATCATGATTACGATAGCAACCCATGATTGATTTGATACAAACGTCTCGAAACGGTGAAGGACACAGATGAATCATTAAATCTATGGCTAGAAGTGTGTTCGGAGATTTCGGAGCTTGGATAAAAATAGCACAATGAATTGTTTATAATTATTTCGGTTCAATCCATACATTATTAATTAGACTTTAATTAAATCATTGATGCATGATTTTAATAATACTATAGAGACAATTATGATTTACTCTCAATTTTAATTAGTCTCAATGTTTTCATTTCTTGGTATTCCGAGTGTCTTTAGTGCTGTTATCAAAACTTTGCCCACCTTAATTGCTCTTATACAAATATGTTCTATCATTGTTTACATGTTTTATCATCTATTTTATACATATTGCAGAAACTAGGTACCTAATGAGGTTGTGCACATACAAAAATAAAACAACATATGATGTAGATAAAGGGAAGTCTGATTGAAATTATTTTTGTTGTAGGGGATTACTTCTCCATCGTGCATCGTTCAGATTATATTATCTACTGTAATAGGGATGTTGACTAATTTTAGGATTCAACTTTATTTTATAGATAGAACCTCAATATTCACGAAAAAAATATTATAAAAATAATAATCTTCAATTTAAAAACAAAAATTGATAAATAAAAATTATTATCAAATTTCTCACCAAAAACGTCACGTGACGTCACTAAACGATATTCAATACTATCTGTCTACTAAGTTTGTTGGATTGGATTGTTCCAATGACGTCATATTCTCAAAATGGCGTTTGAGGTCACGTGACAGTGACTACAATTTTTAACATTTTAAATTAATGATATTTATTTATTGTGATTGATTTCAATAAAAGAATCATATTTTAGGCCTTTAAATGTTACCACTAATATTTTAGACATAAATTTATATTAATTTATAATTAGTGTCAACATCCCTATTGTGTGGTCTGAGTTTGAAGGGACCGGGGTCCCTTGACTGGTGCTCGCCCTGCAAAATCTGCGTAAATCTTAAACTGTTGCGCCATAGATATTACGTCTTACTTAGCGCGTTAAGGTCGTAGCTCATCTACAGTCTACACGACACCGCTCCCACCCAACCAAAGTATGAGAATTCAAATATAAACTTTAAATCGTGCTCTGTAGATGCAACTATTGAGTGGCAAGGTTGCGGTAAACTTGCTTCCCGCGCGCGGGCTGCTAATTTTTGTTGTTACTGTAAAGTGCACCTACAGAGCACGATTTTAAGTCTATATTTGAATTCTCATACTTTGGTTGGGTGGGAGCGGTGTCGTGTAGATGAGCTACGACCTTTAGGCCGGAGATGTGACCAACACAAACTCAAACTCAAATATTTTTATTCGAAATTTGTTTCATAAAAAAACTTCTTGAAAGTCAATGAATTACAACATAATTAACATTATTTGATGTGTCGAAGAAACCACAACCCGCGTTATAACATGATTTAACGTGTGATGACATTAAAACGGCCACGCCCTTTTTAGCGCACTAACTGTTGGCCACTCCTACAGTCCTGTGTGTTTTTTAAATGGAAATAGTCGGCAAACGAGATGACGAGTTGACTTCATGGTAAGTATAAACCTATAATCGTCAACCATGGACATCAGCGACACCAAATGCGTCGCCAGTCAAGAAAGAGGAATAAGAGAGAAAGAACTGGCTCTCAAACCAAAGTGTAATATCACGTATTGGGACGCAGACATGGCAGGGTCATAAGAAAAACGAGTGTTATTTCCAAAATGCTTTGCACATCTAATCTCTTCTTCTAATAATTTAATATTTATAATAATTTTAAGTCCGTGGTGGATTGCGCTGTACAACAAGATCCTTTGTTTGTCCGTTTATCTTATAATTGGATAGTTTTATACTCAAATATGTTTGCATTTACATAGAATGTTACGTGATGACCTAGAACCGTTTGCCAGAAAAATGAAAGAGCAAATGTTTAAACTTCTCCTGTTTGATAACATCTTTAAAATACGAAACATGATGGCCTTTTTTAACTCATTTCTCATACTTTACTGTATAATTCTCTTTATCAAGTTTGATAAATATATTTAAAATTCTTGAAGGATTTATTGTCTCCGTGGATTTCACGTGCGACAAATTTAAACTTAATTTTAAATTAAACTTAACCTAATATTTTTAAACATTGGTTTAATAATATCTAAATCATTTTATAAAAGGACGTCGTTGAATTTTAACAGTACTTTTGCATTGTGGGTACCACTGTCCAATAATTGAACTTGCAACGTTGACAAGCTAGATGACTTTTATGAAACTAACTAATTCTTTATTATAGATATTCAAAAGCCACTGTGAGTTGTGACCACCAAATGACACGTGTGTTCGTTTTCTAGCTGTAATTAAAAAGAGAGAGAAGTTTTCTTCTCTCTTAGTAACATTTCAATAGCAAATTACTGAGATCTTCAAACATTAAATTACAAAAGCTTTAATAGGTAACCAGTAAATATTATTTACCAGTACCTAAGCAGTAAATATTATTTCTCCAAGTCATCGTCACGTCATAGAAACGATATTGACTGTGTGTTTTATTGGGTGCGGATTGTCAACAGAATTGAGTGAAAGTAGGTAAAGTGTGCAACGCAAGATATTATGATGTGTACTTTGCGGTTATCGACAGTGCCATAGACGGTGAATGGTGAACGAGCTCTACCTATACGGAACATAACTTTTTGTAGTGCGTGCATCATTGACTCGAAGATTTCACCCCATTGCTCTAACATTATGAATTCTACGGTCAGAGCATCAAAGCCAAATCACACATACCTAGGTTTTGTTGTCTTCTCGACCGCAAAATATACTTTACTGTGTCGTTTATAATAAAGAGGGAAACAAAAAGATTTGTACAGTCCATAACACAATCTTATGAACATTGGTTGACCGTATAATATTTTTATATTATTGGGACATTTGTCATTTACAGTCAAAATCTTAATGTCTAGCTAAAGTGTTGTGATGGGTATGATGAATTAGAACTCTAAAACTTAGATACCTAGTCACAATACTACAGAACATTGGGCCCATGGTCTGGGCGAGTAGTAGTCGTAGGTATTCGTGATGTTAAAATATCCATGACCCTAAGACACGAAGAATTCTAAACTAGGCTTTGAGAAATGTTTACGCTGCGTTTAATTACAATGAATGCATAAATCTCATCTGATGACGATTCAAATTCTAAATTCGCAAGTTAACAAATGTTTATGACCTAATTGAGTAGGTACCTAATTCTAATATGTATTCAATTGTAGGTCGTTGAAACCGCTGATATGTTTCGTCGGGAAGTTATCGTATTTAGCTGGCGGGATGGCTATTACGGTGCGAGGGCGGCAGGCCAGTCGCAAGGAGGCACCCATCCTGGTCGTGGCTCCCCATTCCTCCTTCCTCGACAGCTGCATCGTCTACGCTACCAAGATGTCTTCTGTCATCGTGCGAAAAGAGAGCATGGACAATTATGTTGGAAGTAGGTAAATTGGTGACGGATTGATGGGACTGTTTGGACTCGTATGAATTAACATTGGGTGTTGGTTGTGTGATGGTGGTTTTTCTGGTGGAGGTGACTTTGGTGATTGGCTTTGGTATTATTTTCCGGAAAGTTTTGCTGGGAATGGGATTTGGGTGGAAAAGTTTTTAGTCTGAAACAATTTTATTGCGGATATATTATTTAGCCTTTACAAGATTTTTTGCTCGGAAAACAGGCATGGATGCATTTTATGCAGCTATAGTAATTCTTCCTTTCTACCACTTTATTTAACTTTGGTTTTCTAACTATACGCGTTTCTTCAGATCGCTCGACACGCGACTGATCTTATAAGGATTCCCATTATCAATGGTTATACGAAACCTTAAAAATATAGAAAACGACGAGACATACATGATTCGCTATTCAAATTAAAATCAGACTATTGTCCGTATCTCTAAGGATGTGACAATACTAATGCCTTTTCGAACGTGACAACTCAATAGCCGAGTACAAATCCCTGGAACATTTCTCAGTCGAGCCATTAATCAAAGCTAAAAAAGCTGAACATGAGTTTCTTTATTACCTTCCCATTCATATGTATGTCTATTGTCTGACATAAGACACGAGTTTCATTCAGTAGAGTGATTTATATGTATCACGATTCACGAAGTCAAGAAGATGTGTACGTGTGAATGAAATCGTTCATTCATTAATGCATCATTCCATTCAAACTGTGTTAGTTTTACGACAATTCTCGACATTCTATTTAAATAGAATAAATAACCATGATCCAGTTAGTTGCCTAGCAAAGGTCAAAAAGTCACATCAGTATAGTGTAATATTTGGTAATACTTTACCTGATTTTAATTTTTGCCAATGATCGATGGAAATCAATTTCCTTCATTTTTATTATTTCTTCGTTCACTAACATCTATCTGTATTGGTTAGAATCACAAGTCTTTCTTTCTTTTTCTTCTCTCTTTCTTGGCCGGCAATGCATCAGTGATGCCTTTGGTGTTGCTGAAGTCCATGGGCGACGATAGCCACTTCCCATCAGATGGATCGTCAGCTTGTTTGCCGTCTATTTCCATAAAAAAAATCTTGCTCCTTTCCGTGATCTGAAGGTGGGGTTCCATCTCGATGTTTGGGTGGACTTGGAATTACTCAATCGTTATTTTTAAGGCTGGTAAACATTCTTAATATAGCTTGGGTTTATATAATTCTTATAGGTATTTTCTACATTTCTCTCCTGACAAAAGTTTAGGTTTCACATAGATAGGATTTTAGTGTATGTGCATTGTGCAGCCCAGTAAGGCTAATAAACATAGCACTTATAATGTCTTACTTGAAGAAAGATGTTTTCACAAGCGTACGTTAATTGCAATAGCATCTTGTGTTACTTCTTTGTACAGTTTTGACGAATCTATTATTATTTTATAGCAGGGAAACATTAAATATAATTAGACATATTATGTTATCTGTAGTCGTTTCACCAGCTACCGGTGCCATAAAAGTTATTATGGTTGCGTGAAAATAAAGTCCCGTGCGTAGACTTCCGGAACCTCTGCAATTTGAAATTTCCTGATTTTCTTTCCCATCTCCTGATCTACAGTAATACGGTTACGTTCTTAATTCAATTCAATCACATCGGGTAGTAAATTTCCTTTTTTTTTTTTACACAAATAAGTTAATGCTTGACCACAATCCCACCTGATGGTAAGTGGAGATGTGGTCCAAGGTGGTGAGCACATTAACTTAGTAAAAGCCTATTCACTCTTTTCTTGAAGACATCCACATCATAGGCAGGCGGGAACGCCGACGCAGGCAAGTTATTCCAGTCCTTGGCGGTGCGTATAACGAATGACGAGCCAAACCGCCTTTTACAGTTATTGCTATATAATTTTATCGTGCTATTGCCTTTTTATTATCAATTGTTGATAGATAACTTTAAAGTAGTGGAGAATAGGGTTGGAAGATAGAAAATACGTAGTTAGGAATTGTTTTGTGTTATATATAGCCGATAAAGGCGTAGACGAGCCACCTAATGATAACTGTTAATCGTCGTCCTCGGACGTCAGTAACAAAAATATCATCGTTGTTGCTGCCCAAATATAGAACCGAAAACTTGAATTATTTCTTACTCTGTCAATGCGATCAAAAAACGCAAATAGTCATGGCCGATTTTGGAAAGAAGGTGGTGGTCAAGCTATCATTATTCTTAAAATCAAATGCGAAATGTTTTGAAAATGCAGTTTTAGTGTAAATCATCGACATCTGCAATTTCCTCTTTTTCTATTTTGTATTTACTTATATCCATGATTGCCGCTAATCACCTACCTGACTACTCTTTGGTCGGCTTTGGGTAAAATTTTCATTTAAGCATATTCAATATAAAAAGAAACTCAACTCGGTACTGACTTATGCAGACTGAATGCCTCTGCAGTGGTCGTCTTTCGCAATCAATACACAGCATACAGGTATTATTAGATGAGCTTGCACATGGCGATGCATTGTACTAACTCGGTACACGTGTTGCCCTATTTATACGCGTCTCGATTATGCCGATCAATAATGTTCTAATTCCGACAAATACTTTGATGTGATGCGCAGGTGATACAATAGCGTGAGGAAATATTTGGCAATGCCCAGAGACCATGCGTCTTTAATCAAATTAAGATTTGCAAATTAAGAGCCATGATCGATCTATCCATCTTATCTGTCGGTGCGTTCTTGCGTCTCTTCACGATTTAGAGGGCTCTAAACACATATAGGTAAGTAAATCACCAAAAAAAATAGTTGTGATAGTTTGATCAATATCAGTAAAAAATTAATAGAAGATGGGCGGGTCCTGCTGCAGGAACAAAAAGGCTAAATGCGCAAGGTCACTGGCATATGGGAGTGCCTTAACAATTCGCTTGTGCCATTGTACACTCATGCAACGGGATGCACTAGAGATTTGTTTACTGGGTTCAACGCTGGGTGTCGGCACTAGGTCTTATGCCTACATCCTCGTCTAGCACAATAACTGGAAAGGTGCCCAAAGAACTTTAATATAATATCTGTAATGCTACACTCGTTAGCCCCACACTAGGATTCCTTGAGTCGTGGGTGCCATGGACAACACACAAGGACAAGAACACAGATATACTCAGGCTGAGAACAGAATTTCAAGCTCATCGTCCAAATTTTAGCTTTATTGGAATCGAACGCCTGATCAATCGACCCTTGATACGACACGTACGACACGGCGATCCGGCATGGTAACCATTGCGCGGATTGCGCCACGCGAGTCTTCAAACAACAAATGAAGAATTTTATGATGCGTTTTTATGCCATAAATGACAGACTGATGACTATCTGTTCTACCATCACGTTACATCCAAGTGATTATGTACAGACGGCAAAATAATTAGGTATGCAGGGCACTGATAATATTTAGTAACAATTAAATTTTACTGATTTAATTATTTATGAAAAATTATGTTAAATATTATACGGTACCCAGGTACCTCGTCACTCAGTTACATGGGTAAGAAATAGTTTTGTCAATATCAGAAACTTCAAAAATTTAGGAAAGTTTAAAGTTTATACCTACAAAAACGATAATTTTAATGCTAGCTAGGAGCTCTCAGGAAGTTACAGCCGCGTGGCAAACCTATTATAAATTTTATAAACCATTTTAAATTGCAAAAAGTACTCAGGTACCTAGTCACTCACAAGGGTTAAACAATATGTAATATTAAACAATATAGATTGTTTTAGAATCATTTCTTTTGTCGACTGTACTTTGTGGCTACATCTTTTGGACCGAAACAAATTGGTTGAAATTTTCACAGAACTCAAGTTAATAGTAGTTATCTGTCGTTATTTCTTTTATTGTAAAGAATTTATCATTTTATTGTAAAGATTACATAAGTAATAAACAAGAAACTGGGCATTATTTTATTACGAATTGTAGAATAACAGAACCCAGATAAATTCGGGGTCGCACTATGAATGAATGGTAATTACTTAATAATGTTTTTGAAACTAGATGGCTCTGTACCTGTCCATAGTTTTAAATTAAGTAGAATTATATTAATGACTAGTAGTATGAAGTTGTAAGGTACCATAATAGTTATGTGTATGAAACTCATTTCGGAGCTTGGTAAGATTTTCGTAGTTATATAACTATGGCACCTTCAAGTGATTCTTCGTTGTGAATAATTCATAAGCTATGGTAATGTTTGCATTATAAACGCCGAGAAAATCTTCCAGCTAGTGTTCTAACAAGAAATAATGAAAAGGCTTTGTTACGGTTTTTGTATACAGAAAATTTGTATAATCCATGAAGTCAAGAACGCTTTTCAAGTCATAGTAGGTATATAAATGACTTTTCAAGTCACTTTAATTTGGCTTATTATGTTCACAAGTTTATCGTAATTTACTTGTATGTTTATTTCCCTTCGACAGTTTTATTATAGTAGTTATATGAATAATAATAATCTAGAAAAACTCACTATTTCTTCCGTACCTACTCTGATTCCATCAACATCCACCCCATTACAAACTTTTATCTATTTATACCATTTACTGTTTCAATCGTTTTTATCACGGGTTTTGTAAATTAATCATATTATTCTATTCAATCATTGTATCGATCTAGTTAAAACCGCATGAAAATCTAAGCATGTTTTTGAAATTATTGCGTTTGTATTGATAGGTTTAATGATATTAGATTTATTTAATAACTTGTTCTGTGCAGGTAAGGTGTAAAATGTATTTTTACCACAATTTTATTGGCTTGTTTTAACCTTTGTCTCACCCTGCATGTTCTTTTAATATTCCTGTCGTTTTAAGTGTTAGCTTATTACTTCGATGTATAATAAGTATTAATCTATACGAATTTAGCTATCTGATTCTAGGAATATTATGTGTTGTTTGTTGTATTGGGGGCAATAAAATGTCTGCCAAGAAAATTTTTATTTTCATTTTCGAACTCAAAAAAGAGAAAGAGATTTAAAACATTAGGAAGAGCAGAATGTGGGTGAACTGAGGAATATTTAGAGGAAATGAATAATTTTCTAAAGGATCAAACGTGACACCTATTTGATGTCACATTCATTGCACAAAAAAACAGGAAGTTTCCTTTTCTCTGAATTATCTAAAAGAGGTGATAAGCCTATAGATGATTCTCTCAAACCCCCAAATTATTGGAAAATATTATTACAATCTTCAAACGCACTGTACAAAAGTCCTTTGTAATCCCTAAGCGCACTGTACGAATAAACCTGTATAATCCTGAAGCGGACTGTACAAATAAATTATCTGTATAATCTTCAAGCGCACTGTATACATTTTCTACAGATATAATCCCCAAGCTACTGTAAAAATATTCTGTGTAATCCCCCAACCTCTGCACAAAGATCCTGTATAATTCCCAAGCGTTTGAAAATGTCTTTGAGTTGACAATGTGATGTAATTTCCAGAACTAATAAACTACACGCAGCCGGTGTACGTATGGCGGGACGACCCCAACTCGCGGCAGAACACCATCAAGGAGATCATAGAGCGAGCCACGTCCAAGGAAGATTGGCCACAGGTTAGTGGTGACCCTCATTCGATTAAAATCAGCTGTGCTACCCCAATCCCACGCTGGATGGGTGTCGTAAGAGGCGACTTAATCCGACCCGCTGATACTACGGCCCCTTGGAAGGAGTATAAATAAATAAATAACGCTTCACACTCATACATACGGAAGCTCTCAAAAAGTAGCTTCCGTTGCGTGTGCTGCGTACAAAAAGGACAGGGAATTTGATGGCCTTTGATTTGTTAAACCTACTAAAACTAAAAATTAAAATTAACAACAAAGTACATTTATTGATTGTAAGGCGACACGAAGTTCGCCGGTTCTGCTAGTATATAATATATCTGTTACTTTATACAAGTACCTAAGACATAAAGCCGGCGGTTCGCGCCGCGACAGAGACAAGCGACCGAGACAAGAGACCGAGACAGGAGACCGCTATCGTCACTTGACCATATGCAATGAATAGGCATCAGTTCGCGAACGAGACCGAGACAGGAGACAGAGACGCGAGACCGGAGACCGCGCGACAGTCGCTGCCCTGGACTAGTAGTGTCTCTGTCTCGTCGTGTCGCGCTCGAATTGAACGTGTGTTTATTGTAAGAAATTACTACTTTTCCTGACGAAGACTGTGAAAAGCTGATTGAACTGATCAGACAGCACCCTCCGATATACAATACTCAACTGGAGTCCTACAGAGACGAAAATTTAAAGAAAAATATTTGGAAAAACATAACTGAAACCATAAATAAAACCTTCTTCTTCCTCCAATGGAAGTTCTAATTAGACAGTGTAAATTAATGGCACAGTACAACATAAGTAACTCCATCGACAGACTCTGAAATTGAATGAATTGTAGCTTTGGTCGCGGTCTCGGTCTCGACCCACAGTAGATGCTAAAGAGACCGAGACACTTGTCGCGGTCTCCTGTCTCGGTCTCTTGTCTCGGTCGCTTGTCTCTGTCGCGGCGCGAACCGCCACCTTAAGTGCTCAGGAGCTTTTAATGGCTTAAGAAAATTCGAAGTATTATTCGTATGTACTTCCAAGTTACAAGTGGAAAGAAGTGGTCTCTGCCTACCTCTACGGGAAAGAGGCGTGATGATATGTATGTATGTATGTATGTATGTAGTGTAAGGTTCTTGATTTTTAATAGTAAATTTTATCTTAAAAATTATCAACATTGTAACAAAATCGCAAACTGGCAACATTGGCGCTAGTAGTTCGAGGAAGGTAATTCTTGTATGGAGGGGGGGAGACTTGGAGCGCTCTAAACGCTCGGCAAGATGATCATTACGTGTCGAGATCTGGTAGCCTGCAGTCGTGAAGTGTAATAAGTAATAAGTATCAAGTATATTAAGTGAAATAAGTGTGTGGAAATAAAAGTGTATTACAGTATCTTTGGCATATTATTTCGGAGGTTACTAAAATCTCAGAAGTGGGATTGAAGAACATTTCAGTAAGTACACGCCTACAAATTATCATAATGAAATACTAATTAATGTCAAGAAATAATATGCTGCAACTCTCTTGTACTGTTTAAATTGCATATTATATAATTAACCTTAATGGGCCTACCCACAAAGAAAAAAATATTGACTTTATACACGTAATCGCTATTAAGTCGTGTAAATTGTTTAAAATACACATAAAATACCCGTCATGCAGATCACCCTCGTTTGGTTTCGCTATAAAAGGCTACAAACGGTACATTTGGATTAACGTTACGTTACCGTGGCGTGGTGCCTGCTATTTTAATCAGGTTAGATTTATACCTTAATAGTAATTTGACTACATTTTCTTTTCTTTTTGTCTACCTACATTATAGAAGTATGTCGATATTAATATTTCCAATTGCGGTGAGTTCCAGATATGAGTAAAAGTAATGGAAGTCGACGGAGCTTGGAGACTCCTCAACGGGACCGCTCGCTATCCAGGCGCAGCCAGGGTACTGCGCGCCAGCGAAGCCGAAGCCGCAGCCATAGCCGTGGCCTGTTTGAGCGAGAACAGGCTTTTATTCGCGAGCGGGAGCGGATTCGTCGAATGGAAGTGGACCTCCAGAAGGAACGCGACAATGAACAGCGACGGCGGGGCGATCGCAATGTCTTGCTGGAAGCAGGGACGAGCCACGAGCGCCGCAGCCGCAGTAAGCAGTCGGGTGTTCACAGCCGGAAGGATGAAGAATACAGACGCGATGGTCATCACGTCAAAAGGTCATGTAGTCCTACTTTTTCTTCTCGAGATTTGATTAAGATCATCCAGTCCATCAAGGACGTCTTACCATCGCAGCCCGCTAACCCTAGCACGACTTCTATGAATAGAAGTTTAGAACATAAAAATATTATACCTGAATTCAATCCTTCAGAAAAGAACCAACGTATAGATGTTTGGCTTAAAAAGGTTAACGAATGTGCAACGGTTTACGGCTGGGATGAGAAGACGACTGTGCATTTTGCAATGCAAAAGTTAGCTGGCCTAGCAAAAACCTGGTATGAGAGTCTCAATACAATATTGTTTACTTGGTCAGAATGGCAAGCAAAGTTGTTAGATGCTTTTCCTTCTGAACAAAATTACGGACAGTTATTAGAGGATATGTTGAAACGTAGAAGCAGACCTAATGAATCAATCGAAGTCTATTATTATGAAAAGTTAGCGCTGTTAAATCAATGTGAGATAGCGGGGCGACGAGCTGTCGATTGCATCATTCACGGTATCTGCGATAGAACTATTAGGTCCAGTGCATTGGCACTACGTTGTGAGCAACCTGATCAGCTTCTTAAGTTTTTGCTAAGCAATAATAAAGAATTTTCAGGACATGTACAGTCGCATAGGGATAGAAATATTAATACTAATTTTGATGATAGGCCAAACAATAGGACAAATCTAAGGGCGAATCCTGGATTATATTGCTACAATTGTAAGGAGAAAGGACATCCGTATTCCAAATGTCCTAAACCTGTAGTCAAATGTAGTCATTGCAATAAAGTAGGTCATAGGACTGAAGCGTGTAGGCTTAAACAAGACTCGGGGTCAGCAAAGACTGAGGAAGTTACTGAAACTATGCGTATCTCTAACTCTCGTCCAAATGAAAAATTCATAAAGACCATTAGCGTTAATGGTGTTCCTCTAGAGGCATTTGTTGACCTTGGTAGTGAGATCACACTTATTAGAGAATCAAACTTTTTAAGCTTGGGGTTATGTCATGATCAGACCCCATCTACAATGAAGGGTTTTGGCAACAATTTAGTCCAGTCCATTGGTTCAGCTGAGCTTAACTTAACGATAGATGGCGTGGCAGCTAAGGTATTATGTAGGGTGGTAGATGACTATTTATTGGAAAAACCGATACTGGTTGGCCAGACGTTCTCCGAACAGTCACATATTATAGTTTACAAGGACGTTAATCAACTTAAATTTTTACACATAGGTGCCGAGTTACCTTATTTGCAAGAAAACAAAGAATGTTTAGAAAAAGTAAAGCTTATTGGTCATAGTAAAGTTTTTGGTCCTGCAAGTGTACGAGCTAATATAGAATCATCGTTTACAGGTTATGTGGTATTAGATACTAAAGTTGTAGGGAAGCCAAACGAACAATTTCTAGTATGCGGTGGCGTTTATCAGGTCACCAACGGGACATTTTTTGCAACCGTGACACCATATTCGATTCCGTGCTGGCTACATCACGGATTCATATTTTCTCGAGCTGAAAAGATACAAGTTGTACATCGTTTGACTGGGATTGATAATGTACCGGTTTTGGAGCAACTAGCTGATTTAAATCCTGCGAGACAGCTAGATGAGGCGCAAATTCGCATAGGGGAAAATGTATCCAATAATGATAAGGTTAGACTTTTGGAACTTCTTCGTCGTCATGCAAGTTGCTTTGCATATGACTTGACTGATTTAGGTTGTACAAACGTTACTGAAATGAGAATCGAGTTGAATAGTCAACGTCCTGTGGTTTATCGGCCTTACCGCTTGTCTCACTATGAACGCGAAAAAGTTCAGACGATGGTAGACGACATGTTGAGAGCAGGTATCATCAGGGAATCGTCATCTAATTACGCTAGTCCAATTATTCTTGTGCGCAAGAAAGAGGGCGGAGTTCGTCTATGCGTCGATTATCGACTTCTTAACTCGATTACCGTAAAGGAACGATATCCCATACCCGTAATAGAGGATGAAATAGCTAGGCTTTCTGGACAAGCGTGGTTCATCACGCTCGATTTAATGTCTGGATATTACCAAGTGCCTATTTCGGAGGAAAGCAAACATTTAACCGCGTTTGTCACGCCGGACGGGCAATATGAGTATAATCGTATGCCCTTCGGCTTGGCAAACGCACCCGCAGTATTTCAGCGGATGATGAATCACGTTTTAGGCCCTGTTCGGTTTAATAAGGCTACGGTGTACATCGATGATTTATTAATTTTTGGTAAGAATCCAGTTGAATGTCTAAATCGGCTCGAAGAAGTCCTGGTTTTACTTGAAAAGGCAAACCTTAAGTTAAATTTATCAAAATGTAGTTTTTTGCAAAATACTATTGACTATTTAGGATTTGAAATTAGTTCAGAAGGTATGCGGCCTGGTAAGGCAAAGATCCAAAGTGTGACGGATTTTCCACGTCCGGAAAATGTACATGGTATACGACAATTTTTAGGGCTCGTTAGTTACTTCAGAAAATTCATGCAAGGGTTTGCACAACTGGCTCATCCCCTCACTAGATTGCTTAAGAAAGATGCGGTATGGGAGTGGACGGATGAACAGGAAGAAGCATTTAAGGCATTAAAATCCAGGCTTTTAGATAGACCTATACTTTCCATATACGATCCTGCAGCGGAAACCGAACTCCATACGGACGCTAGCAAAATAGGTCTCGGCGGCATACTATTGCAACGCGCTCAAGGAGGTGACGATTCATCTTTTCATCCCGTGGCGTACTACAGCCGCCAAACGACACCGGAGGAAAGAAACTTTCACTCCTATGAATTGGAGACGCTAGCCGTAATTTGCGCCCTCAAGAAGTTTAGGGTATACCTTTTAGGTAAACCATTTAAAATAGTCACAGACTGTAGCGCACTGCGCTCTACTTTTGTGAAGCGTGACCTCATTCCTAGGATCGCCCGATGGTGGTTAGCGTTACAAGAGTTTGACTGCACTGTAGAGTATAGGGCAGGTTCGAGGATGGGACATGTTGATGCTCTTTCTAGAAACCCCATAGTTGATAACGAGACTGTTAATCCTGAGCAATACCCTTCCGTAATGAGTATAACAGATGATGACTGGTTACTTACCTTGCAACTTGGAGATCCTGAAATATGTAGAATTCGTGATATTATAGGTAGTAATCTTGATCCTAAAGGTGTAGAGTATATCAAGGAGAATTATGTTTTGAGAGATAACAAATTATTTAGGTGTGTGGGAGGTGACAAAGAATGTGTGAGATGGGTGGTTCCGAAGGGTGCAAGATGGCAGCTGTGTAAACGAAACCATGATGATATAGGTCACGTCGGTTTCGAAAAAACTCTGAGCCGAATGAAACGGAATTACTGGTTTGCAAAGATGAAAAGATTCGTAAAAAAATATGTAGGTGCTTGTATCGAGTGTGCATACGCAAAGAAAGCTACAAATAAACGCGAAGGGTTATTACATCCTATAGAGAAGATCGAAAGACCTTTTCATACATTGCACATCGACCATCTTGGACCCTTCGTGAAGTCTAAAAGAGGGAATACTCACATATTAAGCGTTGTAGATTCTTTCACCAAGTTTTTATTCATCAAACCCGTCAGAAATACGAACACACAGAATGTGATCAGAGCCTTGCAAGATATTTTTGACACATTCAGAGCCCCTGACAGGCTTATAAGTGATAGAGGCTCTTGTTTCACTTCACATGCGTTTAAAAGGTTCTGTCTTGACCGAGGTATAAAACACATACTGAATGCAGTCGCGTGTCCACGGTCAAACGGTCAAGTTGAGCGATACAACAGGACCATACTGGACTCGCTGACAGCACAGAACCTGGATGCAAATGAGAGGGAATGGGACGATAAATTAGGCAGGATACAATGGGGACTGAATAACACACTGCAAAAGACTATTGGTAGGTCCCCTGCAGAAGTAATGTTCGGGACAGAAATGAATAGTGAATTCAACCCATCTCTCAATCAAATAACTGAAGAAACTCGTGAAATTTCCTCGCTACAAGCAATTCGTAATGAAGTAAAATCAAAAATTGATAAGGCACAGACTGTACAAAAATTGTATTATGATCAGGGTAGGCAGCCAGCGCGTTCCTACAAAAACGGTGATTTAATTAAAATAACCAAAGTGTCCTTTCAAAATGATGGTAAGAGTACCAAACTTATGCCGGCATATGAGGGTCCCTATAGGGTAGTAAGAACACTAGGCAATGATCGATATAAAGTAGCCCCAATAACAGGTTTCGAAGGAATGAAAAACAAACGAACGACTACTATTGCCGCAGATCGAATGCGACCGTGGATACATGTTGCTTCATTAGAAATTGATAGCGATACTGACAATGATGGCGGGAATGATGCAAGCGACGGGGAAAATGAGATGTCAGAGCAATAAAGTAATGTTTACTATGTATTGAGGCGCTAACATAAATAACTTCTTATTTTATAATATTTTAATTAACAATGGATTTTTAATAATTATAATCTTGGTATTGGTTTATCTACATACTTGTTGTATTTTGTTTCAGGTCAAGCACAATGGAAGTTTAATGAGTTGAACCTTGACCTGAAACAAGATGATTGATTTGCCATAAAGTCCCAAAAAAGGATAGGCTTACATTGGATGGATAAAACTTGGATTAAATTGGATGGATAAAATTTGGTTAAAATGGATGGATAAAAACTAGGATTAGATTGGATGGATAAAAACTTAGATTAAGTTGGATGGATAAAACTTTGGGTGAATTGGATGGATAAAACTTGGATAAAATTGGATGGATAAATATTTAGCTTAGATTGTGGTCGGATAAATTAGCTTAGATATATTTAGTTTAGATAAGATTGGTAACATTAGATTTTTTTTAAGTTGATGTGATAAAGCTTAATTAAATTTATTGTATGAAAGGTAGAATATAATAACAGAATCACATTTGTTAAACAATTAGGTAGTTTATAAAACTCATCACAAAAAAAAAATACTTAATGTTATATTCGTATAATTATAAATTAACTAGTATATTGTTGAGTGAATAATCTTAACGTAAATTTTACATTTGATATACTATCTATTAGTTTCAATTGAGCAACATTTATTTTTGAAAAGTATATTGCCTTGTCTATTTGTAAACAGATAATATGTAAATATTAAATAATATAAATTATTGTCTTAAATTTTTAATAATCGGAATTAAAAATAACTTAGCCAAATATGAAAAAAAATAGACTAGACTTATATACTTACAAGAAATCTGTATCAATGAGGGTTTTCTGAAACGGTCTACGCCAGATGGCAGCACTTTGGCGTCAGGTCTAATGAACTGTCAAAATACATACGCGAATTACAATTTTCTATGTATTTTTTGGTTTATTTATTCTTAAAATCATTACTTTAAGAATATTGTTTCCTAAAATGCCACAGTGTTGTGCAGTGCCTATGTGTGCAAATAAAACAGGAGGTTATAAGTTCCCTACTGGAGATAAAACCCGATTGAAACAGTAGCTTGTAGCCATTCAAAGATAAATTCCAACGAAAAATAGCCTGTGTCCCAGTGGTCGGATCCGGGCACGAGAGGTACCAAAAGATCGGGCTCAGTGAGCGCTACACAGAACTGAAATAAAATTTAATGTAGAAAGTGTTTTGAGAAAGTAATTTTGAAAATTGTGTTTTTTTTAAGTTTTTGGCAAAAAAATTTGAAATTTACGAAATATTTTTACGGAACTAATAGAAATGGGTGTGCCAAGGAATTTTTAATCTTCCGATACCATGCAGTGGTTGGTCAACATGAAAGAAAAGAAACTATTGCAAAAACGTATGATAATATAAGGAAAAGTAGTTTAAAGAAAATTTTGGAAAATTTAAAGGGAAATCAAAAACTAACTGGACATTTGAAGAGAACACTTCAAGCCGAATGTATTGATATAAAACACTACTATGTATGGTTAACTATTGGGAACTACGAAATGTAAATCTATTAATTTAAAATTGTGTGCCGTCAGATCTAAGGTGGTTTTCGGTACTAAGTAGACAATGTATGGGGAAGAAAGAAAGCTACTTTTTATGTTCCAGTGGTCGGATAAATAAATAACTGCAATTTAGTAGTTAAAGAACGAAATCAAATTGTGTAAACAAAATCTAGTACCTACTTTCAATGAGCTTTTCCTTCCTACCAGTGACTTTTTCGCCCCTTTTTTGAGCTCAATCTTCAGTTCGGCGACCTTTTTCTGGTCGTAATCCATAATAAAATCAATAATACTTCCAAACACAACAGAATTTCAATAATTTATG
This sequence comes from Thymelicus lineola, assembly GCA_963932265.1. NCBI lineage: Eukaryota > Metazoa > Arthropoda > Insecta > Lepidoptera > Hesperiidae > Thymelicus > Thymelicus lineola. The sequence goes on along the minus strand of OZ010694.1, from coordinate 1,842,444 downwards.
TTTAGTACCTACGACACTGTGCTATCTGACAGCTGTTTAGACCTGACGCCAACGTAGCGCCGCCTGGTGGCAGAAATAGTATCAAAAACCCTCATTAAATCAAATGGAGATCGAGTCATTGTAGTAGATTATTTTTATTTAGTTTAATTTTGTTATATAGTTAATTAATTATCTAAATGCAATAAGTACCTAAATATTATTATATCTTTTTCTTTGCACATTCATTTTGCCGAGTGTAAGGTTTCACCTGATACGTGTATGGGGTCATACACGTTGTCAGGACGGCCGAGTGTAAGGTTCTTGATTTTTAATAGTAAATTTTATCTTAAAAATTATCAACATTGTAACAAAATCGCAAACTGGCAACATTGGCGCTAGTAGTTCGAGGAAGGTAATTCTTGTATGGAGGGGGGGAGACTTGGAGCGCTCTAAACGCTCGGCAAGATGATCATTACGTGTCGAGATCTGGTAGCCTGCAGTCGTGAAGTGTAATAAGTAATAAGTATCAAGTATATTAAGTGAAATAAGTGTGTGGAAATAAAAGTGTATTACAGTATCTTTGGCATATTATTTCGGAGGTTACTAAAAGTAGTATGTTATATAAGAATACTCCGAGCATTCGTTCATGTAGCGGCAATAAAGGTTATTGATTCTGTATTGCGACCATTACTACTGTTCCTTTCAAACCTTTGTGCGTGAACTGTAAACACTTTACAGTTACAAAACGCTTTTAGATGCGGCTCACACCACTGAATAGGTATTTCTGTGTGTGAACAATGAATATGCGATTTTGAGACTTTTAAAGTACTACGACAAGAGCATTGTATTGTACAAAGACCAGACATTCTTTTTTTATTGTAACATAACATCTATGCCGCATAATGGTATGTGATCACCGCAACATAAGGAGCGTCATTAAAAAAATAAAGAAATATCTTACTATCAATGACAGGCGATAAATATAACATAGGTATTAACTGACCGTTTAGAACACTAGCTATTGAATACAAACAATTTTGATTTTTACGGATCGCACTGTTGATTTCTATTCACGGATCGCGCTAATAAAACAAAATGCATCTAATAGGCTTGTTTCCACTAAGAATAAATCGAATGGCTTAGAGTTTCTAATGATTAACCATGATAATTAGTAAACAAAAATGCAGTTTTTCTATTAAAATAATAAAAGATTAATAATATTTTTGGAAAATAAAATCGACAAATTGAGGCGTTTAATCACGTGACATTAAACATCAATCAGTGAAGCGCATGGAAGCGTGACGTCACACCTCGCGAAACACTACGTTGTAGCTGTCATTTTCGTATAAAATGAACAGGTTATTTGGAGTTTTAAGCAATTCTCGTTAAATTAATACAGTTCGTTTTTAGTTTAATCTTGAAAGACAGATATAATTTGCTATGGAATCAGGATTTAACAAAGCAAATAGCAGTAATTTGCCCAAAATTGACGCCGTTATGCTTGGCAAATTTTTTGCAATAAACACCGACTTTTGTTCATCGGAATTCCGCAACTTTACCCATAATATGATACTCTGTATAATTAATCATATCGTTTGGCAACTAAAAAAATAAGAAGAGTATGAATTATTACATTTTATAAAACGAAAATAATATTTTAACTCAAATAAATCATAAAACCCTACTCAAGTCATAACATTTTATAGGTTATGTGTGGTATATTATGGTAGATTTTGCAAAATTCATTTCTTTTACTATACATTTATAAATAGATACATCAAGTTGTGTTTATTACTTACATCAAAATGATCTTCACAGAAATAAATTGTGGAATCAGTTGATAAAGTAAGAGCATCTTGCCTCCTTGCCATATTTAACCACTTTCTACGTATTTGTTTATTGTTTGGAACGTATATGAATAATTTGTTTGGCGTTTTTATCGTTGTACTTTTACATTGGGGCACTATACAGTATTTATAATACGAGGAATTCATTATTTATTAAAAAACACAATTGACTGTCATACACAAACACGGCTGTTTCGCGAGGTGTGACGTCATTCAAAACGCCATGACAGTCTTGGCCTTTTTCGCGGTCAATTTCAAGTTCATTTCTAAAAACTCAAAATACTAATGTAAAAGACTTATTTTTCTTAGAATAATATATTTTTGGGGTGAAATAGATGCTAAGCTATAGTTTTAAACTAATTTCCAAATTTTGTCAACTAGCCTATTCCTGTAATTAATTCAATCTAGTTACCTTTATTTCGACTAATAACTACAATTGTTTATTGTTGTATTATTATCATGTCTTTTACACCTGTTGTAGTAACACTAATCTTATGCTTGTATTGAATTCTATTTATTAGGCCTGTCACAGTGATTACTTTGCACGTCATAAAAATAAATAAATACATCCTAAACAGTTACCTTACCTTGTTCCAGGTCCTGATCTTCCCGGAAGGTACCTGCACGAACCGCTCCTGCCTGATCACGTTCAAGCCGGGCGGGTTCTACCCGGGGGTTCCCGTGCAGCCGGTCACCATCCGGTACCCCAACTCGCGGGACACCGTCACCTGGACGTGGGAGGGACCGGGCGCGTGAGTGGACACAATCATTTTAAAAACTTACCTAAATACACTACAAGGGAAATGATTTACGAACTATACCTTAACAACAACAAAGGCAACAGTAACAACAAAAAAATAACAACAACAACAGCGATAGTATTTATAGCAACGACGGCAGCAACAGTAAAAACAAAAATTAACAGTCGGATGGGTGTCGCAAGAGGCGACTATTGTATGATAAATCCGGCCCGCTGGTGGTAGGGCCCCTCAGAGGGATTAATTTAGTGATATTGGTTTTAATTGTTAATTAATACTATTATTACTATTATTGTTTCTCCATGGGGTTCGCCTGGATAGCTACCACCCTTGAGCATGAGTCAGACGCCAAACGACTCGTCGTGTTCCGGCTTGAGAGCCAGTTATTTCTTTCTTTTTCTTCTCTCTTTCTTGGTCGGCAACGCATCAGTGATGCCTTTTGTGTTGCTGATGTCCATGGGCGATGATAGCCACTTACCATCAGGTGGATCGTCAGCTCGTTTGCCGGCTAGTTCCATAAAAAAAACTCACCAGGCTTTTTCAGTTCCGATGAAATACCATCTCTCTCCATGCCGCTACTCTATAGATTGCCATAGCTAGATCTGTTGGTAAAGTGGTCTTGTTTGTATATTCCAGGCTGAAGCTGTTGTGGCTGACGCTGACGCAAGTGCACAGTTCGTGCGAGATCGAGTTCCTGCCGGTCTACTACCCCAGCGAGGAGGAGAAACGGGACCCCAAGCTGTATGCCAGGAACGTCAGAGATGTTATGGCTAAGTTAGTGATGATAGATTGTTGTTCTATACATTAAACTGTGACTGATCGATGTCTGGAAAAAAAACGTTTGGGAAAAAAACTAATGAAGGTTACGTAGCAGGTAATCGTGCTACAATGTTTTTTTTTTAATTTTTAACCGACTTCAAAAATAGGAGGAGGTTCTCAATTCGACTGTATTTTTTTTTGTTGTTACCTTAGAACTTTCGGCTGGGTGGGTGAACCGATTTTGATGATTCTTTTTTTATTCGAAAGCTGGTGCTTGTCGTGTGGTCCCACTTACATTTGAGCGAGATTTGACAGTGGCATCCATGAGAAAGTTATTGGACAGGATGTACTTCATTTGGAGTCGGTTTTTTGTTAATGTCGACTGTACATCGTGGACATTCCAGGGCGCTAGGCATCCCCGTGCTGGACTACACGTACGACGACTGCCGCATGATCGCCAAGGCCAAGCAGCTGGGCGTGCCGTGCGCCACGCTCGCGCGGGAGGTCAACGAGCTCCGGGGGCACTTGGGGTACGTAGCATGAAGCTGTAATAGCTCGTAAATTATGGACTTGTATACTAACAATAGGGATGTTGACACTAATTATAAATTAATATAAATTTATGTCTACAATATTAGTGGTAACATTTAAAGGCCTAAAATATGATTCTTTTATTGAAATCAATCACAATACATTAAATATCATTAATTTAAAATGTTAAAAATTGTACTCACTGTCACGTGACCTTAAACGCCATTTTGAGAATATGACGTCATTGGAACAATTTTATATGGAAATTCAACAAACTTAGTAGACAGATAGTATTGAATATAGTTTAGTGACGTCACGTGACGTTTTTGGTGAGAAATTTGATAATGATTTTTATTTATCAATTTTTGTTTTTAAATTGAAGATTATTATTTTTATTTAATTTTTTTTTTTTTATTTTTTTTTTGTGAATATTGAGGTTCTATCTATAAAATAAAATTGAATTCTAAAATTAGTCAACATCCCTATTAGCGTTGAGCGATTATTACTTTTAATCGAATCAATCAATTGTTCAGTTTAGTGATAAAAGTCGATAACAATTGATATTAGTCGATTGTTATCGAGTAGCTAGCGCGCGGCAGCGACAACGATCATCGACACGGTTACCACGCGTGTGAAGTGTGAATATATACACTTTGGGAAAGATCAACTTTGGACCGCTTTAGTACTTTGTCGATTGTTATTCGAATAATCATCGCGAGGAACTACTAAATCGACAATCGAATGCGCAATGGCGCAATTTTCGATTCAGTCGATTGTTTTTTTTTGCAACCATCCCCATCACTATAAACAACACAACGCGACAGCGCTGTAATTAGTACCTTTCTTTAATTTTGTATTGTTGACAGTGATTTTATTTATTCTTTTGATTAATCAGGCGTTCGTTAAATTAATAGGTAAATGGATGGAATATTTCTATGATAAAAACGCTGAGCCATTTTCATTGGCTTAATCTATCAAAAGCCACTACTGAGTATCGGTCTTTCCTCTTGAGGAGGTTAGAGCATGCTCTACCACGCTGCTCCAGTATGGATTAGTAGCCAACACAATGTCGGAAGTTTCCATGCCTCCCGTAGACTTCCGTCATTGCTTAACGACTGTTATATTACAGTTTCAACCGGGTCCGATGGTTTTACGTGCGTACGGGAACGTTCAAGAATTTTTTGCCACAAGCGGTCACCTCTCTAACTACCGACCGCGCCGGCTATTGCTTAACTCGTACGACTAACATGAACACGCTTTCTCCACAATAGCGCGTCGCTTAGTTGGTTGTTGTGTGTTAAATAAAATTAACATGAATAAAATCAAAAAAGACGAAAGATTTCTCTAGTCTTTGGCCAGATTTGACACAAGCCGCCGGGCTACGAGCACTTCCCACTAGGACTGCATAAAGATCTAGTTGTACGAGTATGATTTGTCAAACATTATAATATTATTGACGACCAGTGTGGCGCAATGGTTACCATGCCGGATCGCCGCGCCAAGGGTCCTGGGTTCGATTCCCAGCGAGGCGGAAATTTGAATGAGTTTGAATTTCTGTTCTCGGTCTGGGTGTTAGTGTCCTTGTCTTGTGTGTTGTCCATGGCACCCACGACACAGGGAATCCTAGTGTGAGTGTGAAGCGTTATTTATTTATTTATTCTGTTTTAGATTGGATCGGTCTCAGATAGAACTACACCTGATCGCGAAGGGTCTCCACAGCAAGGCGCGCTGGCTGCCTGTGGAGGAGTTCGCACTCCGACTGGGAGTGCCGCTTAACGACCATACGCTCAGACTCTTCCATATATTCGAAACGGTATTAGAATACTGCTAATTCTGGGCTGCTTGTTAATTTTGTTACATTTCCTTAAAAATAACCTCAAAGAAATGTAAATTCTCTATCTCATGTGCGGCTAAGATGTTGCTAAATCTATAGGTACTACATCTATGACTGATACCAACGTGTGGTGCTGGCGTTAGACACAAACAAACCAATGTGTTTCAGCGCAAGTCGGGCCTCGTGTACCTGCCAGACTACATGTTGTGCGCGGCCTACATGTCGCTTCAGCACGCGCCACTCTCCACGCTACTCTCATACGCTTTTAAGGTAAATATACCGCATATTACTCTGGTTAAAATAATAAAAGGTTATTTATTAACACCAGACACAAAAAGGGATGTTAAAAGTTTGACTTGTCTGTGTGTCTGTTCGTGGGAATGGACTGATAATGATGCAGTTTTTTAATTTGAAAACTGACGTGGTCGAGATGGTTTTTAGCTATTTATGAAGTACTGTGTAGGCGTTTCAAGGTCATCAGCTCTTTTTTGGTGAAAATAAGTGTCGGATATTAAAATTTTCATTTATAGTGTGTATGTAGTACACTGGTGTGAATCCGCCCTGAATCACGCTATCGAAGTATTCTAAAATCACTGGCATTTATACGAATGCTCCGACAACGTCAGTCAGTCGGGGCTCGGCCGCCTCCCAGGCAACACACCTCGCCTGGCGGGAGATCTCCCTTTGCCAAACTGGTTTAATGCAAATCTGTTGCTATTTACTATTTACTAAATAATTATGAGTCTTAAAAGTAAAAAGTCAAAAAGAGTAGAAGTCTACTTGTAAGAAGTTCACGTTACGATGTGGATGTCTGCAGATCTTCGACTCTCACGGCACGGGCCGGCTCAGCATCAGCGCGTTCGAGGAGCTGGCCACGCGGAGCCTGGGGCTGTGCCAGGAGGAGGCTCACAACACCTTCCGACAGGCCGACCTGGACGAGAAGGGATACCTTACTTATGGTAATAACACTTGGCTTCAACCCATTAATGGCCTACTACTGGGCACGGGTCTCTCCTCTTGAGGAGGCCTAGAGTATACTCCACGCTGCTCCAGTACAGATTGATGGAGGGGTTAGTGGCCAACCCGAGTGTCGGAAGTTTTCGTGCCGCCCGAGGGCCTCTGACATGGCTTAATGACTGTTATCTTATGATAACAACCGGAACCGACGGCTTTACGTGCCCTCCGAAGCACGGAAACGCCAAAAATTTTTAGCTACCAGCGGTCACCCATCCAACTACCGACCGCGCCCGCTGTTGCTTAACTTTGTCGATCACTTAGGATCGACGCAAGCCGCTGGGCTATTAGCTTATAGTAGTAACACTGCGGGAACTCTGAAATTTTCCGGGATAAAAAGTAGCCTATGTATTAATCCAGCGTATCGGCTATCTCCATTCCAAATTTCAGCCAAATCAGTTAAGTAGTTGTGGCGTGATTGAGGAACAAACAACCCAACATCCTAACATCTTCACAAACTTTCACATTTATTATATTAATAGGATAACATTTAGCGACTATTGTTTTGGCAGAGGAATTCATCTCGTTCGAACTTTCACATTTGTAATAAATATTAATAGGATAATATTTAGTGATTAATAAGTTAGATTAAGTCCTAGTCATTGTTTTTGCAGAGGAATTCATCTCGTTCGCTCAGCAGCGGCCCGAGTTCGCGTTTCTGTTCACGCGCGACACCTCGCACCCCAAGCCGAAAACACAGTGAGAGTCCCAGGTTCACATCCCCGCCGTTTGCACCCACGTGCCCTAGTGGTCCCAGCGGCCCCAGCTTGCAGGAGGATTGGACGGTAGTTGTATGGACATGAAGCCTAATGAAGTTTTACCTCCAAGGGCAGGTATGGACCAGTCAACTCGATTGAAATACGTGTTTTCGGCATTGAAGTATTATTACTAGCGTATAGAACCGACACCGCGAACACCATGTATGTCCCAATGCATTGGCGCCACGTGGCTTCAATCTTCAATGGATTCGTTCGATTTTGAAAGGAGAACCGGGGCTCAATTTTGAAAATGGAACCTTCCCGGCGGGACACATTTTGTTCGAGATATCTGTTCTATGTCATTATACTTCAATGGTTTTCGGATCTGTTGTGTCTACTTTTCTTCTCGTAAGTTCTATGTTACTCGTAGTAAGAAGTTCGCCGCTACTCCATTCGATTTAAGACGGATGTAAGCGTTGGATAGTTCGTTCGTACCTTTGTCTTGCGCATAATATGATCGCAAGTCGGCCAGACATAAGCCCGAAGTTGCTCTAACTTTCTACTGCCCAATTATAGTCAACTTCGCGAGTTACATAGCTCGATTAACTAATTCATATATTGAGCGTGTGTGATGTCTGTGAATAGGCGTCCGAAAGATCGCGCGCATGCATCACGATAAACCGCTCTGTCTCTCTCGCACGTATAAGTGTATGAGCGTGACAGAGATTGTTATTGTTTTGTTTTGGTACAAAAATATAGCGAGATGTTTTGTTTGAACTCGTCCATCAGAGAGAGACAGCAAAGAAATATTTTTTTAGATAGTGGCGAAATTTCTTCAGACACGATGGACCAGTGTATATTGCATTGTGCAACAGAAGACATTAAGTACATAATTAATTGTAACTGCGAAAATATTGAATATAAAAACATTTGTTAGTGCGCGAAACCTCTGTACCGTTATTTCTTGATGTGACATTGACAGGTGTCATGTGAATAAATTTCGCGCTAAAAATAATTGATTTTGACCGAAATACACACACACATAGTACAATAGATTCTATGGTAAGTAATTTTGAAATTAAAATTTGGAGATTAAAAGTATGTCGTTTATTTCATGACGGAATAATTTTAAACAAATGACGAAGTATTATTATTGATTTAATAGATTGTTCAATTTTCTTGTGTTCGTTTTTTTTTGATATAAACATTTGGATTAATTATGTCTAATGGAGTATTTTTTTTTACTGATACATTTGTCCGAACTTAGCAGTGTTTAGTTAGAAGGCTCACATAAGCTCACATAGGCTTATGTCTCACATAAGAAATTAATAAGAAAAGATAATTAATCTTTCGTTCGGGAAGGCAGTTTGTACTAAGCTATAAGTTTATTTATCTCCTAAATTACCCCAGAGCTTTATATTTTATAATACATTACATTATTATTGTTTTATTAGTTGTTAATTTTTTAATTTATTGTTAAAGTTAAAGTTTTACCTTTGATCAACGTATATTTTTGTTAAATATAATATATTATTAATGTGTTATTTATTGTGCGAATGTTCGTCTGCGGAAATCATAATGCAATTATGACGATTTTGTAACAAGATTATGTGATGTAGCCATTAGAGGTTTTCAAGCATTTATTCATTATCACAATGAATATTGTCCCACTGTTGAGATTGGTTGTCCACTTTTGACATGAGTGAAGGCCTTAGGCCGCCGGTGGCGGACTAGTGTTGTACTTAACCGAAAAAGATATCTTTATAAATACTATATCAATAAAAAAATGTGAAGTCATTGACCGAAAAAATAATATAGATATCATCATTGAAGTATTATTACTAGCGTATACAATCGATACCGCGAACACGGTATATGTCCCAATGAAATGGCGCCAATGAGCTTCAATTTTCAATGGATTCGTTCGATTTTGAAAGGAGATCGGGGGCTCAATTTTGAAAATAGAACCTCCCGGGTGGGACACATTTTGTTCGAGATTCTGTTCTATGATATTATATTTAAATGGATATCATTGTTTTTTTTTTCAAATCGTCGTTTAGATTTAACTTAGTATTTCAAATTAGGCTATCGTCTTTCGCGTCCTGCAGACATAGGGTATGTGAATCTGTGAATCATGATATGTGTAATACCATTGTTATGTCCGTGCTATCATACCATAGGCTTCAGGATCAATACATTGAAATAAATTCGCTGGATGCGTTATTTACTACGATATTATTTATGTTTGTAATCTGATTATAATAAATAATCGGAGCTTTCTTTATTAGCAATCGTTTTCAAAAAGTCACAACATTATTTTAGCTACTAATTTATCCAGATATTATGCATAGATGTATTATTGAAAACGGCTGTAAAAATAACGACATATAAGCTAAGTGGTGGTGCAGAAATTACTGACTTCCGAAAGGACTTAACTCTTGTCACAGCAAGAGATTTATTTTGGATCTTATAACAGGAGTGATAAAACTCAAATGAATACTAGATAATTACTGAAGCATTATTAGTAGATATGAAGCGTATGGTTTGACAGCACCCTGTATATAGTGAAGCGTGTGTTCGCCATTTTGAATGTGATAATGTTAAGATTGTAGTTGTAAGATAAGCATTGAAGACGCTATCACCAGTTAAGTAGAAGTAATTGTATTTCATAGTGATAAGGACGGCTTGTAGACTGTGGGCAATATTAGCCTATTGAACATGAATGTATAGGAATGAATTTAGTATTACTGCATAATTAAAAAAAATCTATTATTATATTATAAGTGTATTTGCTGGTTTTCAATAATATCTCTGTTACAAATCTAAATGTTTTAAATTGTCTCTCAATTATTTAAATAATTTAAAGTGGTCTATTAGACAACTTTAATATACAAGATTTTCGACATTTTCAACATTTTCGACATTCGACATTTCGTTATTATGAAAGTTGGCATAGCGGCTCTCCGCCATTTGTTTTTTGAAATATTTGGAGAGAAAGTTTGATAGATCTGCTAATAAATGTACATAAATTAAGGTTTCAATTATATCTATAGCCTTATTTAGGTCTTCTGGTGGTCACTAGAGCTTTGATGTGGACGATGTATATCTCCCAAAATAAAATAAGAATTTTGTAATCAATTTGAATAGATTGGTTAAGGGAGCCCAAGAGGGAATTTTTGAATTTTCTCGAGCGCGGCATTTATTCTTCTTATCATCTAATCTACCGAATGTAATAGGTTTCAGCGACGGTCGAGTAAATACACATTTAGCATCATGGCTCCCCTACTATTGTACGCTACAACGTTTGCAGATAATGAAATGTGTTGATATTTGGAGCAACGCGCCACCTCAGTATATTACGAAGGTTTCAATGTAGATAAATCCTTAATATAATGTAATAATATATTATATTATTAGTCTGTCCATTTAGAATTAGACTTACGCCCCAACTCAGAGTCACTAACGGTTACTTTAATCGCTCCTTAGTACGGTTACTTTAATGAATCATCATACAAATTCTGTACTAAGGAGTGATATAAGTAACCGTTAATGACTGAGTTGGGGCGTTAGACAGTAATATTTGAAATCATTTATATAGCGGCAAGCAAAACCGGGCTTCCTAATTTTTATGAACGTATTTTCTAAATAGAACGCGATCCTTATCAATCTTCAGTTACTTCGGTAATTAATTCATGTAACTCAAATTGTATTCAACGACGAAGCCAAACCATTGCGCTGTAACGTACCGTAAAATCTACTGCATCCACACAACGCATTGTGAAGTACGACTTTGCGATGGAATTTATGCGTTATGACGGATTATTCCCATTTGTCCCCACCATGTTTGTCCCCACTGGTGACAAATGGGAACAAAATCCCTCCCATTTGTCCCCACTATATAGACGCATCTATCGTTCTTGCGGTGCGTCTTCACACGCAGTTCGGTCTCGCCCGTAATCCGTTTCAAAAATAGATTCCCGGCTTAAGTAAATATGTGAATATGACGCAAAGTAAACTATTTTATTGTAATGCTATAATAAAAAGTAATCAATTATTATGGTTAAGAATTACCTAATTGAATACAAATTTAACGTATAATATTAAGTACTTATTGTACTATTTATATTTCGAGTTGTCTTAGATGATTTCACAAGACACTTCAATTATCCCTTTTGATCTTTTCCCAGCTGGCCTTTGCTGGAGCAAGATTTATTAACACAAATCTGGGTAAATTCGGCAACTCTGCCCTAGTGTAACATTGATATTTTTATAGTAGAAATACCTCATCATTATTATAGTTTGTCAATTAAATATCAACATGTCTTTTTGTAAACTATTTGCAATCGGATATTGCAGCACCTACCTATAGTAGGGTAAGGTGGGGTACAATATGACAAATTATTTGACGTATTTTTATGTTAATTTCAACTTTAAATACTATTTAAAACAACTGCAAATAAATAATAAATGTTTTGAGTTTCAAAAGACTGTCTTATTAAAATATTGTGCACCGCCGCTCCTACCGTACTATAAAGTTGGCCATACACGATCAAGTATACTTGTCAAATTTGCAGTTTGATTTGATGCACCATCCAGTGTGCATGAGATAGCTATAAAGACAGATAGCCATACCGTGGCCATACACCGTCAAGTTTACTGGATGCCGCGTCAAGTCCGCTGCAAACTTGACAAGTATACTTGATCATGTATAACCAGCATAAGTAATAACAATGACATCGTATATCTTTTTCTTCTTATTTCTCGGTCCTGTATGTTATGTTTTGCTTCACGTTTCCTTAAATATTTTAATGTTGCATTGCATTGCGCACTTTGATTCTATTTATTTATTTTAATTTATTATCTTTCGTTATTTACTCTAGAAGGAACTCTGTTCAGCGATAAGATAGCTTTTTTGTACCTGCTGTTTCTGTATTAATTAATTAATTGATTGAATCTAATACCTTTAAACGAGCAATTCTTGTATATATATATATAATTGGAATCTCGGAATCGGCTCCAACGATTTTCATGAAATTTAGTATATAGGGGGTTTCGGGGGCGATAAATCGATCTAGCTAGGATTCATTTTTAGAAAATGTCGTTTTATCGGTGTTTTCAGGCAATGATAAACTTCTACAATATACTCTTCCTGACATCTATCGGCAAGTAGCAATACTAAAGCTACTTCAGTAAATGGCGTTGTTAAGCAACACTAAACCGAGCAAAGCTCGGTCATCCGGGTACTATTTATAATTCATTAATTTGAAGTTGGAGCTTTGAGATTATTATACATTTTACCCTAACAATACAAGCTTTATAATTTGATTAAATTCAAACACATAAATTGATTTGCTGCTCGGTACCTACTCGAATATAAATTTTTGTTATTAAAGGCATATTAATTTATGTGATTAAATTTAATTTTTGATTAAAAAATGATCTGGTTTGATTAATCGTTATATGTATAGTATTATATTTAAGTAATTCAGTAGTATATTTTAATTGTAGTTTTAAAAAAAAAACTGATACCGATGTATTAATAATGCCAATTAGCCTCTATAAAATCGTAGGATTCGTAGGGCGCATATTATGACTTTAACCGTTTCTTGATAGTATGTAATGGACATTAAATAACTATTATTTTGGATCTTGATAATACTCATATGATGTTCTACGATTGCGGCGTCAGCTCAGAAAAATATATATACATAGTTTGAATGCTGTAGCAGTTTCGTATCATTCCTTTTGTTCTGTATGTAATAAGTGTACTTATTTATTTTAAATAAATGTAAGAAATAATGTACTTTGTCGTTTAATTTCATTAGGACCTATGTACTCATCAACGTCTTATTAATTTAATACATAGTAGTTAATAAGTAGGTATTCGGTATCAGCAAAGATGGAACTACAAGCTTCGACTAGAAACAATCTTGTGTGTCCATTGTGTATCTAACTTATTATTCCATACATTACATACACAAGTTATGGTCCTCACTGGTCACAAAAATAACTTATTTTTGTGACCAGGACCATAAGGGAACATACCAAAACCACGTGACCCATTTTTTCCAACTTTTTACCCCCCTCCCCCCCCTTCGTGACCATCCGTAGTATATGAGAAGACCCCCCCCTCCCCCCTAGTTTTCACGTGGTTTATAAATATGGATTTCAATACTTTTTTGCAAAAACAGAGTTAAAAAATAATAATTTTGCTTATATTTGACTTGTGTGGCGCAATGGTTGCTAAAATATTGACTACGTGACAAAAACCTAACCCCCCCTCCCCTCTGTGACCAATCGTGTTTTGAAGACCCCCCCCCCCCTAAATGGGTCACGTGGTTTTGGTATGTTTCCTAACCTGTTATAGTATCAACATTCAATGTCATGGATTATACCTACGCGAAAGGTCAAATCCACAAGTCAAATCAATGATTAAAGAAAAAAATTATCTTCGATATGACCCAATGTCAAATCGAAATTGTCAGACTATCAAAATCTACATCAAGAAATTATCAACATGGCTTTCAAACGATTAGGTGTTAGGTACAGGTGTGATAAGGTGATAACTATTTAGTTATCCTCTAATCTGTTGAACCACCGCGACGCGAGCAATGGTGCCCCCCCCCCCCCCCCCCCTTATCTGTGGCATGATCGCAGCGCGGTTGGTTGTGGTTAGCTATCTTTCCTCGGTCGAATTTCCGATTTTAAGTATTTATTTTATCTGTTATACATTATTCGTAAGACTCGGATACATACGAGCAAGGTTCTGTCTCCCTTTAGGATTCAATTACAAATATGGTCCCGGTCCACCGTGTGGTCCCGGTCCACCGTGTGGTCCCGGTCCACCGTGAGGCCCCGGTATACCGTGAGGCCCCGGTATACCGTGAGGCCCCGCTCCACCGTGAGGCCCCGGTACACCGTGAGGCCCCGCTCCGCCGTGAGGCCCCGCTCCACCGTGAGGACCCGCTCCACCGTGAGGCCCAGGCCCATCATAGGGCCCCGGTCCATCTCGATCTCCACGTGGCCCTAGCCCCCCAGGAGAACCTTGCTCAGGAGGCCCTTGCCCAGGAGGCATATTCCCTGGAGGCCCTTGCCCAGGAGGCATATTCCCAGGAGGCCCTTGCCCAGGAGGAAGTATCCCGGGAACCTGCCCTTCAAAATCTGGTAGCATCTCCATGGGCAGATTGTTCCATACGTCCGCTTCCACGCCTGCGATGGTCTGGTTACCTTCTCCAGACCCTACGACGTCCTCTTCAGATTCTCCTTTCTCTTTCCTTCCGATTAGACGATTCCACTTCCTTTGGAAATTGAACAATCTTTCAACTACGTACGTTACGTCCACGTTAAAACTCAAAATTCTTTGGTAGGCGAGCACGAACCAAATGTAATAATGATGAAAATGAATCCTCCATAACGATGTGAACACGGCGTCCACTTTTACCATCATCTCCTTTAGGATGCCGTAGAGGATACCGATGTTGTAACTGATGTCCTTTTGAAACTTCTTTCTGTACGGCCTCGTGGCTTCTAACCTGCGTCTGGTCCCGTAGATCGATTGCTGCATCCAGCTCATAGCCTTTCTGTAGTCTTTATCATATCCGTAGTAGATATAAGATTTTCTTAGATTTTCATCTTTTTCATATTCAACAGGTTCCTTGTAAGATTCCGTCGCCAACATTTTCCTTCGAGCGTCTTCGACTATTTTTTTTAAGTTTTCCGGTGTCAGCTCGCTGATGTCTAAGTGATTGGACATGTGCACATCTTCCAAATGAGTAAGGTTGTTTCCGAATATGTAGTCGAAAACTGATATAGAATTGGGTTCGGTATAATTTTTGAAATATGTGGCATCCAAGAAGTCATTGAGTAGCTGGGCGTGGGGGACGGGCGAGTCTGGAGATATTTTCAACGTAAAAGTTTTTTGAAAACCTGAAAATGGGTGGCCAATAAGGAGCTAATAATAATACTGAATATTATAGATTTTAGGTCTCTCTACGATTTGATTACATTTTGAAAAGCCAGCAAATTAGTAGACGGGACACGGCATACCAAGTCGTTCGGCTTACAATATTGACCCATACATACCTATTACCATAGATTTAGCACGCTAACTAACGATAAAAACTAACAAAAATTGCGAGTTATAAAAATTGGAACACTTACAAATAATATGAAACAATATTTTTAATAAAACCATTTTTTCACATTTGAAATTACATAGCGTAACAGAAAACTGAATAATAGCTAAGTATAGGTAGGTACATAGTTGCTCAATAAACTTTACCTACTATATGGTTAAACAATTAGGTATTTAGGTTTTACTACTAGGTACTTTTTAATTAACATTATTCTTTAACGACTTGTAATCACACTTTAATTATTTAGTTAATGTACCTAGTCACAGAATGTAGTAGTTCAAAATTTTGATTTCAATATTGTGTACAGTCACCTGCAGAGAAAAGTAACCCACCTGTCTATTAAAACTGTTTAAACAGATGGGTTACTTTTCTCTGCAGGTGACCGTACCTACTATCTATTTCTAGACCAGAGCGAAGCCATAGAAAACAATTTTGAGTTCCTAATGCTGGCCATACATGATCAAGTGTGCTTGTCAAGTTTGCAGTTTGACTTGATGCGGCATCCAGTTTATATGGCCAGATAGCCACACCGTGGTCATACACCGTCAAGTTTACTGATGGACTTAATATTTTATGTCGGATAGGAGTGAGGAGGAGACAGGTGAAAAAAGTGGTCAGTTTCATTGAGATCTTAGAGATAAAAGGGATCTCTCAGTGGGAGTAGTAGGTGTGCGCAAGAAAAAATAATACAGAATTCCACAGGAGACCTTAGTTTTATTTAAGTATGTGTAATATGCCCATATTGACAGATTTCACCTTTTTTACATTTCCTAAATTCAGAAACTTAATGGTAAGTGGCTAACATCGCCCATGGACATCAGCAACACCAAAGCCATCACTGCCATCATAAATGATGAGTTGCCGGCGAAGAAAAAGAAAGAAAGAAATGCATACAATTCAACATAATTGAAATTCATACAATAAGATTCTATCTACATACCATTACATGTAATTGTATGTAGATAGAATCAAGTTAACTTTTTGGTTTGGGTAGTAGTTGTTGGTTTGGTCGTAGACCGTGGAGTGTTGGCTATGTAGTGGCCTTGTTTATACTTCTCGTGGACATTCACTAGCACCCACCACATGTATAAAAAATCCACGTGAAGCATTGCTGCCTTCTGGTGTAAAATTAAATACGGTGGTGAATACGCCCATATGCCATAATAATGCATTCTGTGAACAAAATAACCATAATTCATTTCATTCGTTTCATCAGTGCATGAGGAGTTTCTTTACGGCTTTTCTTCTCCTCCATGAAAAGCACCCTTCTGAAGCTAGTAGATTAAAAAAAATTACGTGCATAAGGGTATCAGTATCAGTGATACCTATATGAATAAAAGATTTTGATTTGATTTGGTTTGGTTTGCAACACTATGACGTTGCTTACCTAACTTATTACCTGCAGATTATTTTATTTATTTAACTCTTTATTGTACACAAAATAAAATAATACAACAACAAGCACCTAAATAAGCAAAGCAGACATAATAATATGAGGTACAAAAGGCGGTCTTATCGCTAAACAGCGATCTCTTCCAGACAACAGACAGAATTTTAGGATAATTTGTATCTCACAATCAGTTAAATTTTAAATTCTATTTCACCTGTGCTTTCTCATGGTTGTAAAAATATCCATTACTTGCTTCCATATCTTCCGCAGTTTTCGGTACAAAAAGGCGATAC
The DNA here is from genome assembly GCA_963932265.1 of Thymelicus lineola. Lineage (NCBI taxonomy): Eukaryota > Metazoa > Arthropoda > Insecta > Lepidoptera > Hesperiidae > Thymelicus > Thymelicus lineola. The sequence goes on along the minus strand of OZ010694.1, from coordinate 1,825,206 downwards.
GATAAGACGTATCGTGTCGATTAAAATATCTCATGTTCTCCAGTTGCTTGATCTTGTGACGAGCCATGTATATCACTTGCAACGCCATATCCAAAGATTTAGTTTTAACGACGTGCATTTGTGCTCTGTTATACCCTAATTTATGTACGCCATATCCGTAATACGGTATTCTTCTAGTGTCGTTCAATCGAAAAGTAAAATTAGCTTCGTCTGAATCCAAGTCAGCAATTTTACTTTTGTACCTGTCAAGCTTTCGCCTGAATTTTTCTACATCTATCTTCTCAAGGTCTATTGATATGTTCTGAAAGACGACGCCGGGTGGTCTATCTAGAACGGTAGCTTCCGGTGGCTTTGTGAAAGATGGAAACATTTCGTTTATGTCTTTAAATTCGGGGTCAAGTTCTTCGAATAATTGGCATTGTATAAATTTTAATTCTGTGGAACAAAATGTTAATTTATTATTGGAACGAAGTTCCTTATCGTGCGTTGTGAAAGGGGGCTAGACGTAAAATTACGACACTTTCTGATTCTAACGAATGACGACACTTTTTTTGAAGTGATTCACAGAGTTTTACAGAGATGGCGCTGTACAACAAAACAATACTTAAATCGAAAGGAACTTCGTTCCATCCGGGTGTCCCTTGACACCTCTCATGTTTTTCATAGCGTTAAGTAATTCAGGATCATTGAACCTCTTTATGGTGATGATTAAGAGTAGATGAATAAATTCACGATATTGATGTACCGATTATGAATTTAAAAATAAAACTGTCACTTAAGATGAGGCTTTACAATTTAACGAATACAAACCCTACACTGACTTGATTCGCACTTGACCGGTTTGGTTAAGCGTTGCTAAAAAGAACTATTTATACAAACCTAAAAGAAAGTAGAATGCAACAACTGACATTAAAATCATTATCGTTAATATTTCACAAAACCATTCTAATTAAACTGAGAATCGTATACATACACAGTTTTAATTTAACAAATATTGTACTTAAGTTTTAAAGCATACATGATTGCAATCATCTGAGTAATTAAATATAATATGCAGGATGAATTTTCCAAGTGTGCGTGGAGGACCAAATCAGAAACTACGAGGAATAGCTAAAAAAAGGAGTCTGTATTATTACACCTTTCGATATTGCCGCTAACAAGGATTAAATTATGGGAAGTAATGAAATACGAAAAATCAATATTTCTGGTCAGGAATCGAACCTGTTGATTTTGAAAAAAAACATCCTGTATTATTACACCTTCAATAGTGTCGCTAACAAGGATCAAATTATGGAAAGTAATGACATACGAAAAATCAATATTTCTGGCCAGGAATCGAACCTCTTGATTTTGAAAAAACTCACCCTGTATTATTACACCATTCGATAGTACTGCTAACAAGGATCAAATTCTGGGAAGTAAATAGTAATGACATGCGGCAAACTTAAGGAAAATGTAGAATTTTAAGAAACTGCTGCATTTTAGTCGCTTCGTTTATTAGATAGAAAAGTATTTTGTTAAAAATAAGCTCTTTTCTTAAGTATGCCGTATATAATGACGCCCGCATGATCCAGTTGGCAGTTTATACCATATACTTTCATTCAATTCACCATTCTATCATGTTTGATTGGTTGTGATGTTTGACAGGCGTTCAGTACCTATGCAGTTTCGAAATATGAATATCAAAGGGATAGTTAATTAATAATTCACAGAAGATTTGGTAAGTATTAGCTCTTATACGGGTCGCCCGTTGCATGGCGGCACCACCACCTCATATTTGTGCCATGTAATATTGGCTAAAGTAGTATCGTTTTGTCAGAAAGGTGTTAGTTAACGGTTACACTTATGCAAGAGGCGACCATCCGTCCTGACGGGTAGCAACGCATCTGTAGCTAACTTTAAAAACAAAGTGAGACAAATACCAACGATTACTAAAAGGGATTATATTGACTCATTACAAGAAAAAGTTAAAGCAAATGATTAATATTTTATTTTACCATTTACATATTTCATTTCCTATTAGGAAATCGCCTTCGCTTCACTTCGGGGAAAATAGTAAAAAAATATATATTATAGCCTATGGCACCCGAGGATAGTGTAGCTTCCCAGTAGTGAAAGAATTTTTAAAATCGGTTCGGTAGTTTCTAGCTTATTCAATGCAAACAATCAAATCTTTCCTCTTTATAATATTAGTATAGATAATAATGAACCATATTACAAACGTACTACGTTTTCTTTTCTTCCTCGGAAAGTGAAATTGTCGTGGCTTCTACAGGTTCTTCATCAGGCTCAGCATCAATCGCTTTGATAAATTCAATTATGTCTTTGGCGTCTATGTGAAATCTTACACATTGTTCATAAAATCTATAAATGACCTCTGTGTTCCAATAATAATATTCTTTTTCTGCATTGTCTCTGAGTTTAGACATTTCATATTGTATTCTCCTCAGTTTGTTGAAAAGATACCCTAATCTATATGCCTTGTGTGAAATTAAAGGTTCTCTTTGTTTAAATGCTTTCATTAGTTTGTACCTTGAATGTATTAGAAATTGCATACCAATGTATATTAATTCTTTTTTCTTATAAAGCTCTCTATATGCTCTTTGATCTTCTGGATCATCGTAGTGATATCTTCTTGTTGTTATGTTATTCAATGAGTTGGTTATTTTATTGAAATCATTAATATCGAATCTTGTAATATTTAAAGGATTTGAAATTAATTCAAATACAACTGACTGCAACTCTATGTCGGAGGCTAGCATTGGATTAATATTTTGTCTCCTTCTGGTTAAATTTTCGACAACTTTTTCTTTATCTGTTTCATCGTAGTCGGATGGGTTAATGAACATTTCATCCATTTTTGTTATATCGCCATAGAGTACGTGATTCACATCAAGCGAATTGTCTCTTACAAACTCCTGATATGCCAAGAGCAAGCCTGAAAGAAGTGATGATTGGTTAATTTTTGTTGAAGGTTGTATTAATATGTTGAGAAACGCCCGCCGTGTAACATCAGTAAGAAAATGTTAATATTTTCATTTTAGTAGGTATCTAATAGATAATGCTTCTTCCAGCATAAAAATAAAATTTAATAGTTACACAAATAAAATAAATAAACTATGTTCTATTCTTGTCGATCTTCTTGAAACTGAATAAAGTGTCCTTTATATTTTTTTTCTGTTTTTTAAACAATATTTTATTGCGATTCCATACCGTACAGGGGCTACACCATCACAGGCGTCAAAATGGGAGCGATTGAAAGTAAAAGCTCATGACGAACATGGACACAGCTTACGTCTGCAACATCTGAAGCGTCACCGCGGCGTTATTGGTTAAGAACGAAAATGTTCAGGCAGTTAAAAGCTTTCGATATGCACTTGACCACATAATTATAGAGACGCTCACACACCTACACACTCACACTTCTACACTAAAGCCCGTTTAATTAATAAACTAATTAGATCTCTGCGATTCATGATTCGGTTTGAGAATTGAGATGCTAAAATATTGTATGTCAAAACATTCTAGGTTTTTGGCGGCAATATTTATATTTTTCTGAAACTGACATATGTTGTACTTAAATGTAATCACATTAAAAAAAGTCTCCCCTTCCTCCCCATGTCCGCATCTCCCCTTCCCTCCTTGAAAAGTGTCCTATTTTACAGGTTTTCCTTCTTTTCAGGAAAATGATACAAGTTAGAATAAAATAGTCAATGAGTAAATAATTTATTATATTTATTGATAAAAATAAAAAACTTGTGCTTATTTTGTCGTAATGTTGCTTAGAAGTCGAGATAATTATTTCACTGTGTGGGGATTTTTTCCCACTAGTACTGTCAACAGGACAAGTGGGAATAAACAAATGTCAGCGCACAGTTTCACATTAGAGTTTGGCAAAACTAAAATTTGCGTACGATGCGTACAACTCAAATATGCGAGGCTATCAGCAAATGCTGCGAGTTATTTTAGCGTGCGGCGCGTATGCTGACATTATACGATCACCATTAGTGTCCTCCAAAATATATACCATTAATAATTAAATATATTTAAATACAATCCACATTCGATTTTATTCATCACCACCACCATTTAAGCAAAACCACGGGTAGGTAAATGACAATCAACAACCATTGAAGTATAATATAATGACATAGAACAGACATCTCAAACAAAATGTGTGTCCCGCCCGGGAAGTTCGACTTTCAAAATCTAACGAATCCATTGAAGATTGAAGCCACGTGGCGCCAATGCCTTGGGACATACATGGTGTTCGAGGTGTCGGTTCTATACAGTAGTAATAACACTTCAATGTCAACGTTTATTTTTTACCTGGTAAAAATGTAATGGTTAGGCCTGATAACGTTAAAACTGTATTCATGCTTGACAACGAATACACAATCTGTTAATTGGTATTTCACGTACATTTAAACATCTGATTGAAATACTCATAAATGTTTCTTTATTTATTTCCTGGAAGTAATTAAAACATTGATTAATTTTAATGGTAATTTAATTGTACTTTATGGGTATGGTATGGTAGAACGTTACTTTTATAGGTAATCGTTAAAGTTATCGGTTACTTAAAAACGACAATAATTTCAAAATTGTAACTTTAAAAAACTGAATGTTAAGGTGTTATGTATTTTAACACTAAAAACCAGTACATTATTCTAACCGTGACTTATGCAACCCAGTTGGAAGGTTACATTTAATTTTAACTGACTTAACTTTAACCTCGTGATGAGCAAGTAGCAACCCACCCTTAGGTAACCAACACTAACAACACTTTATATTGTAAACTATAAGGATATTAGCCGTATTATCCATCCCTATTCATAGGGGGCATGGAGGGCGTTATTAGATTAGAAGTTAGAAGTAAACGTGCAATAATGCTGCACTATTATCTGCTGTTGAATGGTAGGATAGACAACACAACTACTCTGTCATGCTGTGAGCTGTTTGCTCCACAGCAGTTGCGGCGCGGGGTGTGTTCTGCGCCTCCGGCCATGCTGACAGCTCGCACGCGCAATGCGCACCGCGCAACACGTGCCGGCTGCCCAGGCAGTGTGGCTGATCAATGCTCTCGTTGCGCGTGAGCGTATTTTATGTCAATAACAGATTTCATAAGAAGATGCAATAAGTTTATGTGTAAAGTAACTTAGATGGGGACCATAAATAATAATAAGATAATCTATCTAATCTTAATCTTTGTTGATTGTACCTATAGTTTTTATTATGCTAATTTGTAGTGCGCTTTCCTGTAAACTGTAAGCTCAACAAGTATTTAGTTGAATAAAAAAAGGCTTTTTTATCGGTTAGGTACCTACCCTATATGCTACACATACATATATTTATAAACATAATTTTTTTACTACTAATCTTTCTCCCCGCAACACTTTCTTTGTTCCGAATATTAAAAACAGAGTATTCGCACACGAAATACTTTGTTTTTTCCTTTTAATCAAACGTTTTATGAATAATGAATAAAAACAGTAAAAAGTAAACTAAAACACGAAAATTCATAAAAAAGAAAATGTGTGCAATTCACACGTGGTAGAAGTGAAACTTTCCAAAATTTTGGTTTCAAGATAATGAGATGAAAAAGCAATAAATCGAATCTTAAAGCAATAAATCGAAGCGCCATCTATGAATACAACTTACCACTTTTTAAAAATCTATCTAGCAATAAAACGAATGTTCTATCTTATTCCTCGCGCCATCTATGAATGCAACTTAGCATTTTTACTGTCTGTATAATCGGTTGGTCGATCGACAGAATGAAACAATGAAATTCTTATTTTTTGTTGATAAATTCTTTGAAAATATTTAAAAGAGCATTTGAAAGTATTTAAAAACAGTATAAAAATAAAACTAAAAAAAAAACTAAAAAAAAATACTGAGAGACGCGAACCTGCGCATCAGGTATTATGTATCTACGTCCTGACCATTGAGCTACGGAGAAGTTAAGTTGAATGACGAAATTAGCGGTTATATTATCTTACCTGTCGTTGCATCCGGTTTCAAAACACTAACGATTCTAAAGAAGTTTCACTTCAAAAAGTAGGTATAATGGGAAGTAAATGAAAATTAATTAAACAAATAGGTAAATAAAATAATTATATTACTGTATCGAAGGTAATGTTTGATTTCTTTTAAACGTTATTTAAATTTTAATCATAGAACTTCCAAGCGTGCTTTCTATTCGACATAACTTCATTGAGCATTTTTCTACAGTTTTCATCATTTATTGTAACTAAATCTATTAAAAGATCAATATCAAACCACAAGGTAAGCAGTCTCTCTGTACCTGACAGTAGGTCCACTACTGAAAACCATCGAAAGAACCCTTGTCTAGTGGTGCTGCAATCAAAATGTAACTTGTATGCTACACTCGCTAATGTTTTCGTTGCGACGTCTGTCTTGCTCATGAGGAAGCCCATTTTATAAACCGCATTTCTCCTATACTTATTTCTTAAGGTTTGCATGATTGTCATCTTGTATCTCGCTTGGTACATCGCTTGTTTGATGAGCTCCATTATCCTTCGTTTCAATTCATACCGGTCCCAATACGTGTCCCAATTAATAATTCCTTTAACTGGAGACCATCTTCTGCCGTCTTTCCGAAGAGGAATTTGAGGGTTGCCGTCCTGAACTTTTAACTTTAATAAGTCGTCGGTTTCGTCGATACCGTTAAGGATGGCGTCGAATTCGTCGGCAATTGTTTTGTTTTTTCCCATCAACTTATTTTTTTTGTCAATTTTTTCCCAAACCTTGGTTGGTTCAAATGTTTGTAGGTAATCTTTGAAAGTTATATTGGTTATTTTATCGGTGTTACTGAACGATTCGAATTTTTTGTCCAATTTAATATTGGAACAGGTAGTGAGAGGCAGGAAAATTAAAAAATCTGAAACCAGTGTTTTACAAAAATAAGTAAATTAAATTGAAATGATTGTTTAGACTTTAGAGGTTGAAACGTTGCTTGCTCGCTTAAAGGGCAGCCCGTTTTAACACACCCTGAATACAAGTGTGGCCGTATTAGAAGTTATCAATGGCTCTGGTGAAGGATCTAGGCTTTAGGGATTTAGGGAGTTTATGCCGTATTGGGGCGACTTTGAATACTAACTTTAATCGCACGCCGTATGTCCTAAGAGGCGACTAATACTAATAATAATAATCATATCAATTTTATTTCGGATCGAGTCCATTGTTGTTAGTATCGGTACTACGGACTATCGGACTAAATCCGGCCCGCTGGTGATAGGGCATCTGGGAGGGATTATTTGCTAATATTTATCATACCTAGTAGTCCATTAATTGCCCATAGCCCAAAGTCATAAATACATCGATCAGGTACCGACTATGAACTTACGCAATATTTTATGAAACATTATTTCTTCAACCTCCACTTTCCTGTATACAGCAACTGAAAGCGATACAAGTATAATTACTTTCTCTCTACTGTAGCTCGTTAACTGATTGTTATAAAGTTTTTATGGATACTTTGCAATTTTAATTATTAAGTGTTACTTATTTACACAATGATTGCCTATGTATTTAGAATGGGTTACGACAGACTCGTCGGACATACATAAACCCTGCGTGGTTTGCAAGGCCCGACCCTTGTATGGTAGATTTGTAAAATGTGTGTAAAATAAATTAATAATAAAATAAAATAAATAAATAAGTCCCATGCCTAAATGAAGTATGATTACATTTTTTCATTCCGTATGACGGATTCCGTATTCTGTAGCCTAGTAGCGAGTAGCGACTCTGCATGCGAAACAAGGGGTTGCGGGATCGATTCCTGGCCACTCCTTTTTTTTTTTTTTATGCTTTATGCAGGCAAACGAGCAGACGGGTCACCTGATGGTAAGTGATCACCCCCGCCCATGGACATTAGCGACACCAGGGGCGTCATCAACGCGTTGCCGGCCAAGAAGATGACGATAGACCCGCTTCTTGAAGGACCCTATGTCATAGCCCGAAGGGAACACCGATGCAGGTAGCTTGTTCCACAGTTTACACGTGCGAGGTAGAAAATGACGTGAGAACCGGACTGTGGACGAACGCCAGGTATCCAGGTAGTGTTGGTGAAACCTGGTACGTGATGTGCGGTGACGAAAATCAACTGCAGGAAAAATCACTCCTGATATTAATGTGACAGGTATAGTATACTTGTTCTCGTGTAATACTCGTAGGTAGGTGTTATAGTCATGTTTTATTTCTGTTGTCCACAGTGTTGTCTATGCCACCCACGGCAGAAAATCCTAGTGTACAATAAGTGTACACTAGGATTTTCTGTATTGTACAATAAGTGTGATACAAAAATGTTGATTCCGATACCTAAGTAGTACCTAATAAAATCAGTGACTACTGTCATTACCTGGCTTTATGTCAGCTTCGTTCGTGCAAGCTACACTGCGATGAGAGGAGCTGACTTGAACAAGGATGGAGTGATGGAGCTCCTTGTAAACTTCATTCATATAAACATAATATAAACCTACACCAATCCTTAGATCGTTAGATCTTATAGACGTTATAAGGATTTAATGGTATAATTAGTCAAAGTCAAAGTCAAAATATTTTATTCATATAGGTATCACTGATACACTTATGCACGTCATTTTTTGGCTTTTTGGAAGGTGCTTTGTCGTGGAGGAGAAGAAAAGCCTAAAGAAACTCCTCAGCACATCTTTTAAAAAAATATTATAAAAAAAGATAATAATACAAAAGTATTTACTATTCTGAGCGGAACTGGTTGCAGAGCTGGTCATTTCCATGCGTCTTTGTCATTTAAATACTCGTCTACACTATAATATCCCTTGCCTAACAATTGTGTCTTTACACGTTTTTTGAAAGTTTCTATTGGCAAGTCACGTATTAATTTTGGGATTTTATTATAGAAATGTATACCAAGCCCTATGAAAGATCGCTGCACTTTACTTAGGCGGAACGAAGGCGTAACTAATTGATGCATTCTTTTCGTATGGTGATTATTCATATCAAAATTTTTGTTTATACGCGTTTATATTCTTCCGTATAAAAACTACATTGTTAAAGATATACTGGGAAGCTACTGTAAGTATACCTATTTCCTTGAACTTTTCACGCAAAGATTCCCGAAACCTAAGTTTATAAATAGCCCTAACTGCCCGTTTCTGGAGTATGAAAATTTGTTTTATATTGGTTGCTTTGCCCCACAGCAAGATGGCATAAGACATAACACTGTGGAAATAAGCAAAATAGACTATCCTAGCAGTTTCGACGTCTGTATACTGCCTTATTTTCCTAACAGCAAAAGCAGCCCTACCGAGTTTTGTCGCGAGATTTGTTATATGTGGGCCCCATTGAAGTTTACTATCTAAGGTCACCCCTAAAAAGACCGTCGATTCCTCCATATGCAATGTTTCGTTATTTAGTTTAAGAGATTTGCTGACTTTTTTAACATTAGGTATCACAAACTCGATACATTTCGTTTTTTTTGCATTTAATAGTAAGTTATTGATAGTGAACCATCGCGACACATTAGACGAATGACTTTTTGTTAATTTCACTTTTCAGTTGTATTCTCTCTAATGATAGATATGTATCATTGACTCTGTCCATCATTTCCCCTCCCATATTTATTCGTTATAACTATTATATTTATCGGTGAGGCTATGAATCTCCAGTGAAGGTCCAGGGACGGACCTCTTTATTCTACAGCGCTTGTCTGATGCAGAGGCTGGCATATAAAAAATGTCATGTCATATTTATATTAGAGAATTGTCAATAATGTAGGACAGATTAATATTGATGGCGTAGTGTTGAAGTACTTTGGAATATTGATGTGAACGTTAGGAGGACTGGAAATATATCATGGTGCAAAGTAAAAGGAATATCATTTCATAATCAACACCATAGAATACCCTCTTCTGCTAAATATTTATATGATTGTTTTCTATGGTTATTGCACCGTTTTCAACCATTCTCTGCACACACTGAAGGTTGACTGTTAGAGAATGCTACTTAGCATTAAGTCCGCCTATTGTACCTACCACTATGTTTTTGGTTCAATAAAAATTAAATAAATAAAAATGATTTTTTGTAGTTGTACTTTTGAAAACATTACAATTTTATGTTTAGTGTCATGTAGGTATATAAGTTTTAATCATTGTTATTTAATGTAATATCAACATAGAAAGGAAACATATTTGAAAGAAAAGGAAATCTATCAAAAATATTGTCAAAATGGTTTAGATAGGAAATCTTTGTCATTTAAACTAGGAGTCAAACACGAGGGCTAGATGGAAAGATTGAAGCGCGAGGTGACCATGAAATTGCCTTTTGTTGACCGAAACAAACCGGTTACCGACCTATCGATTACGTAGTTTCAAACTCATTTCAAGTCGAAGCTTCGCAATACTCGATAGGTAATCGCTGAATAATTCTTCACCTAAATCCAGCTTTGCGAGGTCTCATATTTTATTTGAACTGAAAGAAAAGTTGGTCAAATACGGCCCGCGCCCGTCAATATGTAGCCTCTTTTCCCTCGAAGCCTGAAGCGCATCTTGCCTCCCGCTCTCACGTTCCCTGAAATGCGACAGTGATTATTTGAGGTGTCTCGGCGTTAATTCTACCTTCGTGATAGTACTCGCACTGAGGACAGCGTAGAAATCTGAATTATTACTTGGGGTAAGTGATCAATATCGCCCATGGACATTAATAAATTCAAAGGTACTACGGATGCATTGCCGGGCAAAAAATACAAGAGAGGATAAAAAAAGTAAGGAACGCTCTAAATCCAAATGAATGTATCGTGATGTCTTTTTCAGAGAGATTGCATTATTTCTTATTAAACGCTTTTATTTAGCTTCACTTCGGAGCATCAAAGCATCAAATCTTGTAACGTTAATTTGAATGACTTCCCTTTAATGAAAATTGATGAAATTTGGCAGACATGTGTATTTCCGATGACAATACACGAAAATCATATTTTAAACTAATTTTCATTGTTTATTTGTTGTTAAATTAAAAAAAACGATTTTCAGACTTTAGACGCATAATTCTCTATGTTCTATTTTACGTAGAGACTTGAAATTTTCACAACTTGTAGCTAATTTTATAAACTAAACATTATTGAAATAAAAGCGTTTAAAAAAAAAAATTTTTTTAGGATTCAACTTATTTTACTAAGTATCAATGTAACATATTTTACATACGAGTGAGTATCAATGTGTTTTACATATGACTTTTACATATCGGTGAGTTTCTTTTGATAGACAATCTTACAAGGGCACACTACTCAGCTTATAAGTCTTATAACATGTAATTTTTATTTGGGGGCAAGACCAAATTGGTCATTTCTTTGCGCAGCTTTTCATTTCCGCTGGCGTGCAAGCTCTGCGTAGCTTAATCTGTGCACCGTAGTATCGGAGCGTAGGGGCTTCGTACCCCTCGGACCCAGTATAACAAGGTGCGTTGAGGGCGCGCGACGCGAGGCTCCCGGGCACAAACGCGAAAAAAATGTAGTCGAAATTCTTACGCGAAGTGCACGCGACTCGTTCTAACCTCACGCTGTGATCTGATATCAAAAACCAAGTAATGCATCGATTCATTTCTGAGTAAAAACAACACTTTTTTTGAATTTTTCAGTTGTTTCCGTACCGTGAACTATGTAATTTTATTCGGGTGTGCTGTGTTCTACGTGAAAGTAATTACAGGTGAGTGTTTGACTTTTTTAATCACCGACTACTTTAGCTATGTATGTGTTATGTAAAGTTGCCGTTCTAACCTTTATCGTTTTCGTGTCTGTCTATCAGTTACGGTCGATCGTATTTTCTGCTATATGTGACATTAGTATCGACTCCACGAGTTTTCTAACTAGTTGTTAACACGTTCAAGACTTCACTTTTGATATTACTGTACAAAAATCTTAATGCATGTTACAAACATAACAGTTTACCTTCCTCTTAGTTCATATCGCTTGGGCTTAACTGAGAAATGTAACTTCAGTCCTCCGCTAAACCGGACCGATGGCTAAACTTCTCTCGTCGGAGACGGTTCTATAAGTCAGACCTCAGCTAGGTCCGGAACTAATCGAATGAACCCGATATGCCTTTGAGGTGAGAGCGCTGTTATGCTTGTATCAGTATGACTTATTTTTCTAAGTCTATTTTCCATTTTTGTGCCACACCTGCGGCTTGCAAGCAGTAAAGGCATTCTATTTTATGGCATGCTGAAGCAGGAAGCAATAGAGACAGAAGAATGGTTAGAAGAATGGTTTTAGTACCTACTTGGGTTTTAGTTCTAAGGGGATCAAGTCTACAAACAAGTTCCAAGCGTTGCACGTTAATAAATATTTTATAAGTAGGTACTCTGTTTTATAAGTATTAATGATCCTGAAAATTTATTTCCGTATTTACATTAAACTATCTGCATGAACATTTTCAAGTTTCTAACTATCATGGTTTTGTAAATGATGTAATAACAATAACAACAACGCATCGGTGACACCAAATGTCGTCTATGGCTGACGGTGACGTACCTCACCTTACCTTCAGGTGGATCGTCAGCTCGTTTATTGGTTATTTTCACTAAAATACTAGCCATAATTCTTGACAAAAAGTAACCGACTTCAAAATTATGAATAATTCAAAAACTACTCGTCAGATCTCGCTCAAAATTAAGTGGGACCACATACCTAACAAGCACCAGCTTCCAATTAAAAAATGAATCATCAAAATCGGTTTACCCAGTCGAAAGTTCTGAGGTAACAAACAAAAAAATACAGTCGAATTGAAAACCTTTTTTGAAGTTGGTTAAAAATATTGGGTACTTACCTATCCTGTTGAAATTTAGAAAGAAATGACCTTAATCGTGGTGAACATCACTGACCTAAGTTGTGTGTAAAATATGATGTCAGCTTTTTATCTGCAATGATTTCGGCCGTACGGAGATAAGTCAATTATTGAATCGGGAATCAGGACTCCTCATTCTATACACACCTACAGACTACAGATAGATCTATGGAGTTATTATTCAGTGTTCATCACAAAGTCAGATTGTATTTCAATTAGATTTTGAACGCATGAATATTTAGCACGACGTTGATTAAACACCTTGAATAGTTAATTCACTTGTCAATAAGTCTTAAATGCTAATCTATCTATAATAATACCTTTAAACGAGCAATTCTTGTATTATATTTATACATATTCTCGGAATCTCGCAAACGCTCAAACGATTTTCATAAAATTTAGTATGCAGAGGGTTTCGGGGGTGAATAATTTTTAGAAAATGTCGTTTTATTAATAACAATAGTAATCCTAACAATAGGTTCGTGGTATGGTATGGTAGTGGTTCTCTCTCCATGGTAAATTAAAGAAATGAAATGAAATGAAATGAAATGAAAAAAAAACTTTATTACGGCTTTTGAAAGCACAGCAACACGTAAACAAAAATATAAACATCCTAAAAGAAAAAAAATAACGAATTGTGTAAATAAATTGAATAAACAAAAAAGAAACAAAAGATCAATAAAAATATTACAAGAATACTTTCGCTTGTGATGATTAAGTGAATGTAACGAAAAGCTATTAGTAAAGTAAAGGCATAGATAGTCAGCCACGCTACACTTCTAGACTTTATAATAAATAAATAAATAATGTTCTTCTAATGTTTCCTTATGTTTTCTTTTGTTGAAAGAGGTAATTAAGTTCTAATCCTACTAAAGAATATTTTAAATGTGAATGTTTGGGGAGACGGTTGGATGTTACTCGTAGATGTTTTTCTTTTAATGACGAGCTAGTCGTTGTACCGATTGAGATGAAACTTGTTAAATAGTTATGAAACCAGTTCACATAGGCCAGGAGTAAGGGAACATACCAAAACCACGTGACCCATTATTTCCAACTTTTTACCCCCCTCCCCCCCTTCGTGACCATCCGTTGTATATGAGAAGACCCCCCCCTCTCCCCCCTAGTTTTCACGTGGTAATTTATAAATACGGTTTTCAATACTTTTTTGCAAAAACAGAGTTAAAAAATAATAATTTTGCTTATATTTGAGGACTTGTGTGGGGCAATGGTTGCTAAAATATTGACTACGTGACAAAAACCTAAACCCCCCCCTCCGCTCTGTGACCAATCGTGGTGTTTTGAAGACCCCCCTCCCCCCCTAAATGGGTCACGTGGTTTTGGTATGTTCCCTAATAAGCAAAACAGAGCAGATTTTATCCCGGTAGTATGTTTCCCTGAGTTGAATGGGACGTTTATAATTGACGACAGATAGTCTACTCTTGTGTAAGTGTAACTGGCAATCTACACCCGTCAGACCGGAACACAATTGTTTATAATACAATTGTTACATGGCAACAAGCAAGAAATACATGAGGCGAGGGCGCCCCTTACGAATTTATCGAGTTCTACCAAAGCTAAATTTTGGAACGAAGTTCCTTATCGCGCCGCGCGCGTTGTGAAAGGGGGCTAGACGGAAAAATACGACACTTTTAGATTCTTACGAATGACGACACTTTTTTTGAAGTGATTCAGAGAGTTTTACAGAGATGGCGCTACTAGCGTGATTCAACAATACTTAAATCGAAAGGAACTTCGTTCCATCCGGGTGTCCCTTGACATCTCTCATGTTTTTATTTATGGAAAGGGTAAAAAATATATTTTTTAATTTCCTCTGTCTGTTGGCGGTAGTCTGACTCACAGAAATCAAAGTACAGATTTAGATGATACTTGAAATATTTATAGCTTTAAATAAGTAATATGGGTCAGATACTTTATATCCCTGGGAATGGATCTATTCCCGCGGAATAGGAAATAAAAGTTAGTATGAAATTAATGTTAAGAGGTTAGTAAACAACATTTTTGACTGCTTTTGTGGCTGTTATGTTTATGAAAGAGAACTAGGAAAACCACATAAAAAACGATTAAAATTAAACGGCGGAAAAATTAAATTGGTAAAATCCTACTAGATTAAAAATTTGACGGGAGTTTGATTTTTGTCAGCGATTTGGTTATACATTCTCTAATGATACTCGTGGAAAGAGTAAACGAGATAGTAAATGAGTTGCAATCGTCCGCAAATTAGTGTGCAATTTTATATTATGGCATTGTGATCTAGTAAAATACATACAGTCTTTGTAATAATAGACAAGTGCCGATAATTTTTGAAAACAAAAAAAATTATAATAGGATGAAACCTATTGCAAAAGGAAGAGAATATTGCATTTTCTGGGAAAATTTACCATAGTAGTGTATATCTTTTTTATACCATCAGAAAGTAGAGATTTTAGCAAATAAAAAGCTCACAGATTTTTTTAAAAAAGCGGATATTTTGACAGGTGAATTTTCGATTGAAAATTAGGGTGATTTTTCGATATTAAGTCAAAATAAGGTGAAAAAATAAATATTTCAAATAAAAAAAAATACAGTATATTTGAGAAATAAAAAGGTAAGTTTTCACCAAATTTCGTGAAAAAAGAAATATTTTTGTATAAGATAAAAATAATAAACCAAAAACTTGGTTATTTGAATTTTTCACATAAATTTTGAGGTTATGTAAAAAAGTGTAAATGCAAAAATTGTAGACCTTTTTATTACCTATAACTTTGCCATTTAACTTTTTTCCATAGGACTTATAGTTTTGCTGAAAATTGAGATAAACCGTTTTTTACCCTTAAACCCCCCCTCCCCCCCACTTCCCGACCTCAGATCGCCCGTAAATTATTTTTCCTTTATTTTTTGTTATATTCTCTTCCTTTTGCATTAGGTTTCATCCTATTATAATTTTTTTCATTTTTTTACCGTTTTCAGAGG